>PVKM010002291.1:0-66541 GCA_004027735.1 Carollia perspicillata | reverse complement strand
CTAGAAGTGTACAGTGCACTCCAGGTTTTGGAGATATGTTAAAATAACATTTTGGATATGGTGGATGAAATAAAATGTTGTTAAAATAGGTTGTATCTATTGTTTCTTCTTATTTTTTAATGTGGCTACTAGAAAACATCAATATGCATATGAGGCTCACATTAAATTTCTGTTGGGCAGCGCTGTCCTAGACAATACTAGCTGCCCTTGCGTCACTTTTTTAAAAGGCTGAGAAGGAAAACAATACGTGGTCACCAGGAGAAAGACGCTGGTAGCAAGGGAACCGGTGTCATCACCTTTTGTCAGCAAACCGAAAGTTAGCATAGTGAAACCATGAAGATCTTTTTAGAAATAGTTATCTGTAAGGGGTCAGATGCAAATTTTCAAAATATTTATATTTAAACGCATACGTCAGCACAGTTACTCCCGCATTAGCACCAAACGCGGAGTACTCGGGTCCAGACCCAGACCCAGGTGTGCCCACTGCTGTGTCAGCTTACACTCGGCCTCCGCTCTGCCCTCCCCATCACCCCGCTGGCCGCGCTTAGCATCCATGCATTATCGCTGTGCGTTCCAGCTGCTCCAAAGTAAAGGGCAATTTCCAGCATCTTACAGTTCCAGTCACTGGCCTTTCCTGAAAAGCCCACCTAGATTTTCTTTCTTTTAATTCTTATGCGGACTCATCATTTATAATGAGTCCCTGTGTTACAGAACAGAGGTCCAAGGGGGGGCACAATATTTGGTCCACCCAGGGACGCCAAAAACTGTTACAAAACAGTCACATACACACACAGGGGCCCGAACTCCAGAGGACGATATATTAATACCGTCCGGACCATCTACTGGGCTCGTCTGTCTGCTGCCAATCAGAAAGATATCTCTCAATGGCAGAGATTTGTGAAAAGGAAAGGAAAGGTTATTTAAGGCTATACAGACTTAAAGTAGTGACCCAATGTCCCCATTAAACTATCAAAGTCCTTTAGGATATCACTGATGTCCACAGTGCTTCCTTCTGCCCCTGCCCTTATCCGGGCTACCATAAATCAGGAAAAGCAGCACACATCAGTGCCCCAGGCCACTGGCATGGTCAGTTGTGTTGCCGTCCAGGCAAAGCCTCTTCTTTCCTCCACCACAGCTGCGGGGGTCTGCACTCTCGCCAAGCCTCATGGATCCGCTCCTTGCAATGCTGCAAGGGGATCTGCACTCGGGCTCAGACCTCGTGGCTCTTCCCCACTGCCACCACTGCCACCACTGCGTGGTTCTCCGCCTACTGCACCAGTGCTACGAAGGGGTCTGCACTCTTTCAACTCCACGTGGTTCTTTCCTTGCAAAGCTGCAAGGGGAATCTGCACTCTTCCAACTCCGCATGGCTCTCCTCTTGCACTGCCACAACCCCGTAGTCCTTTTCTTCCACCAGAGCTGTGAGGGGGGTCCTCACTCTGGCAAAACCTCATGGCTCCCCCACTTCACCAAAGCTGCAAAGGGGTCTGCACTCTCGCTAAGACCGCATGCCCTTCCTCTTAATGGCTGCCACGTCTCGGTTTAAATCCCCACCCCAGTCTTCCTTTGCAGCCCCATTTCTGATTTCTCCCACAATCAGCTACACTTGCCAGGACTCCCATATCCTTCTAGCTTTACTGGGCTGCCATAGTGAGTCTGGGCAGGTGTGGCCCCATGGCATGGAGCCAATCATCTCCAAGCTCTCACACAGGTGCTGTAACCAGGGGGAGTTGCCTCCCAGTTACAGCTTGGGTGGAAGTCACTCCCTTCTCCCTGACTCAAAACATGGTCACAGCTATTTAACATATCTATGAAACCAGTTAAAGGCTATAGATATGTTAAATGATCATGTCAGAGGTTAGCTGCAAAGCTATAGCTGTACAAAACAGCTCTGGAAGGCCCTGCTTCATTTGTCCCTTCCCCCAACTCACACCTGTGGGGGGAAGGGGTGAGGATATCTTAATATTTCCTGGATACCTTGGATTTTGGACCCCATTCCAAATCCCTTTTTGGGGCCCCCCTCTTGGCTGCACCCTGTATCACCTGCATGCTTTCTGGCTACCCGATGAACCCATGAGGTGCCTGGCACCTCCTTCACTTGTCTACAGATATCTTCCTCTAACAAAAACCTGCCTTCTCCTCCAAGGCCAGGCCACATGTTCAGTGTGAACACGGAGCAGATCAGTGGAGAGAGTTTGATAAAAGTACCACCCTCATAGAGTTGTTGTGAGGATTAATGAATTAATCCACATAAAACCCCTGGAATACTGCCTGGAAGATGCTAAGTGCTTCATAAACTTCCACTGGCATCTGCCGTCATCTTTAGATTACAAAGGATGGGGGGATCCTGTCTGCACGTGACAATATGCCTGTCCCATCTGCCCACGTACCTGTGCCTGTCCTATTAACATGGGGGCGCTCCCCTGTGACACTGCAGCTTGGTGGCAGAGAGCAGGCAGAGCGCGCAAGGGCAGAGCCAGCAGCACCCCGGGGACAGAATGGCAACAGAGGAAAGCTGCTGCCACTACACTGTTAGTGGAGCTCGATGAGCAACTCTGATCACCGCACACTTTAAAATTATGGGATTCGGGGCCAAAGCCCAGGGATTTGTTTCAGATCGGTAAATCCCCAGAAGAGGAAGTCTCTAAAGCAGACACCAGGAGAGCACACCCAGAAGGCACAGGCAACAGGCTGCAAAGGGCTTTGTTTGAAAGGCCTCAGGGACTGTGCCCTGTTCCTGCGTGGGGCTGAGCTGCGGCGGAGAGAACAAAAGCAGACGGCAGGCGGGAGACTGAAGGATGGTAAGCCACAGCCCACTCGGGTCAATAACCAGAGATGGATGATGGTACCCGCTGGATAACCTCACTTTGCAACTTTTATGCGAAGGTTTGACAAATGACACCAGAGAAAGGTACAAGAGAGTGATTAAAACCAGCCCTGGAGAAAGCAGAGTTTACTGTCTGGGGGGCTCGAGTCTCTTTGAGAGCCCCCCCCTTCATTCCTGCCCCAACCCCTGCCACTGCCTTGAGTTTTCTGGAGTTTTCCAGAGATTTTAAAATTTGGTCAGCTCCTCCTCCCCACCCTCTACTGCCCCTCATATACAACCTTGTTCTTTGGGGTCATTTTATTCACAGGACTCAGAATAAAACTACTTATTCATTCAATGCACCAAAATTCTCACTGCCTTGCTGTCCAGGCGGAAATTGGTGGCATCTATAGAGCAATAAGAACGTTCCCCAAAATCCTTGAAAAGAATCTTTCCTGCTGAGGAAAATCACTTGGGTCTCCTATTAGAAACAGATCCTCAAGCCTCAAAGGAGATCAACCGAATCTTATTATCAGGAAAGTCCAGAAAAACTGTGGGACTTTCTTGTGCCACTTCCCTTGCATGGAGTCATTGCTTGGGGCGGAGAAAGTCAGTTCTAGGCCTCTGATCTTCAAGCTCTTCCCTTTGCTTGGCTGAATGCTTCCACTAAACTCTAATTTAAGTGGTGACCCATTAAATGGACAAACCCCATCAAAGGCAAAACCACAGAGCCCTGGACGCACAGTGTATGACTCAGGGTAACTGAACTGGACCAGATCAGAGCAGCTGCAGCCAGGAGATCTGTGCTCCCAAAGTGGCCAGGATGCGGTGAGAGGTGTCAGCAGGCACTGACGGTGGAGAGGAACTAGACTGTGCCCAGAGAGGCCTATCCCCAACCTGGCCTTAATCTGCCCTACGTTACTCTGAGCTGTTGGGAACTGTCACCCTACCTGCTGGTGAAGACGAGTCTCTCGTTCCCTCCAGCACATTTCCTGGTAGGAAAATCGTTCAAGAAAGTCCCTGGTTTTGAGCTTGTCCCCACCACCATCCTCCTGGAGCAAGAAAAAACATGGAAACATGCTGCCTCTAAGCACCTTGAAAAAAATGTGCTTAGGAATCCAGGCCTAAAATAAATTATTTGACTCTAAATATATGTGCAGCCTTCAGAAATCAAGTTGTCCCTCCCCCTGTACCCTGGGTGAAAGGAGATGTAGGCTACCTTTAAGAAACCTTTTCTTTGTCCAGTCAGTGGGTCTGTAAAAACCATCACTGAACTTGGGGCCTCACTGGGCACCATGTTTATTATTTTCTGCACAAACTTGGCAGATGATGCTAAGATTAGCTATAGCTAGATTTAGCACATCGTATGTTCGATACTGACCCTTAAAAATAAATAACAAAGTGACTCCTATAAACTCCGTATTTCCTGTCCCCAACCATTTCCTTATGCTTCCTTTATTAAACATAATACAACTATTAAGCATCAATATATGTCCAATAAACCCATGTGGAAAGAGGCAGAAGTAACAAGTGAGCAGCACTCTTTCAGGGTGGCCTGTAAGAAATGATGGGATAATTAGGCATTAAGACTAAGGATCTATGCGTGGGATTCTCTGTTAGAGAATCCAGGACTGCTACAATCAGCAACACCTGTGCAAGACAGCATGGCGAACAATGGGAAGGTAATATTTCTGAACATTACAAGGCAGGCCAAACTCGTTTACAGTGACAGCTGTCATTAGTGCAAACATTTATTGTGTTGTTATGGGCGGGTAATGTTAAGTGTTGGAGGGAAAGGAAGACCTGGAGTACTGAACAATGGCCACATGTGTGCCCTGGCCCTACTCTGTGCACAAAGGACAGCCCCAACATGCATCAGACCAAGGGTCAGAAATGATCACCTAAAGAAATTCAAAGAAGCAAAGCTCCAGGGTAAAAGAATGAGCTTGGTGTTACCTGCCTAGTTTATGACCTTTTCCCTTTGCTTTTTTTTTTTTTAACTGTCCTTCAAGGGGGCTGAAAAGCAATTTTTATGCTATGGCTCTAAATATCAGTTTATCCCTCTGACAGGGTTCTGAGCATGCCCAGTAGAAATGATTTAACACTACACTGATGACTTGCAACAGAAGAACGTCATGTGAAAAGGTAGTCTGCCACAGCTAATGGGCTCTTGTTTCAAAGGGATGCTGTGTGTACATTACCAGTGTATGGAGAAGGTGTAGAAAGGCCCAGGCAGCCATTAGGAATGGAGTGTTGTTGATGATGAAAAGGCACTTTGCCGGTGAGGGAATGGTGGGAGAGAGAAGGCTTATCTGTCTTTTTGATTAGAAATGCATGCTTCCTTTCATCATCTGAGCTGAAAAATTGGCTTCTGCTCTTGGTTTATGAAACCATTTTTCTTTTTCCTTTCTTCCCAGGTTTGCAAACTGCTTAATAAATTAGTTACTGTGAGGTACATGGGTGCCACAATAACCTTAGAGGCTTTTCCCAAATGCATCCTTAATATTTTATAAGTATTTAAATAGATTTATTCAATTTGAGCTGGCTGATTTATTAAAGCTGGCATTCTGGCATGAAAAGGGGGTTCTATGCAGATTAAAGCTAATCAAAAAAATTTAAGAGGTGTTCCAAATTCATATGAAGTTTTTTTAGGAATTAGAGCAAAACTTTTGGATACAGCTAATTAAGCAAACAAGGTAGAGAAACCATCTGAAGCATAGAGGTTTGAAACGGGAGCCCCCAGCCTACGGTCACGTGAAATGTTCTGAATGGTCTATTCATTTATTCATTCACTCATTCAAACAACATTATGGAGGGTGTTGGCAGTGGTGCCATGTACTGGTGCCTTTCCGTCATTCTGTTCAGTCCGGCTTTAAAAACTATAGGGCCAAAACATAATTATCTACTTAGCTCTCAGCCCAAGGAAGACAGCAAAAGTCAGGTCATCTTATGTAAGTTATTCTGAATTACAAATAAAAGAGTGGCACCCCTGTCTGACAGGAAGGAGTGGAGGTTTTTGTCCCCAAAAGGTTGCTCTTATCTCCAGCGAAAGTGTTGGAGTCTGTTAGGGGTCCCTGCAAGGTGACCCCCCGGGTCTGCAGGTCTGGGGAGGCTGACCCCACAGTCCTGTCTTTTGCATCCGTTAGGCCCTGTGCTGGAACTGCGGGGCTTGCCAAGACCACGTGTGAGCCCTGGTCACTCAGAGAGTCGGGCTCCAGACTCCAGGAGCCTCAGACGCTCGAACAGACTCCCTTGCCGCGTGCCCAAGCAATCTGCGAGAGGCTAAATTCTATTCTACCGGATAAAAAAG
Source organism: Carollia perspicillata (assembly GCA_004027735.1). Lineage (NCBI taxonomy): Eukaryota > Metazoa > Chordata > Mammalia > Chiroptera > Phyllostomidae > Carollia > Carollia perspicillata. The sequence continues at coordinate 60,425 of PVKM010002291.1, read as the reverse complement.
CAGACTTGGAGATTTATATCAGACCACAAAAGCTTCAGAGAAAGCAGTCAGAATTAAAGAGAACATAAATCATCTTTTCAAAATATATTTTTCTTATTTACCAGATTTCTACACACGTAATATTTGTCATGTATTAAATCTAAATAGTCAGACACCTAATCCTAAAGAGGATGAAATATGTTAGAAAGGACACAATGATCAATTTGAAGCAGCACAGCAGATAATGCCCCAGCGATACTTTAGAGAGTGTATGAACAATTAAGGTAATTATCCATACCAAAAACTATTTTATAGAAATGTGCTACAAAGAAAAAAATTACATTAAAGTCTAAATGATCACAAAGCAGCAGCCGCCACATGGGTAGCCTTTCCAAGACCTTACTTTTCTTTTCTCCACTACTATCTGACTAAGAGAGCTGAAAATTATACCATTTGTGTTGGAATCAAATGCAAATGGAATAATTGTCCCTTCTCTAATCAAAACACATTTGCGGATTGAAATACCACATGGGGCAATTTTCAGTTAATCATGGATGTTAATAAATATGACTCTAAGCTCATAAACAAACATTACTTTGGCTAATATAATATAGGAAATTATTGTTAAGCTTGATCAGACATGTAACAAAAACTGAACTTCGCAGAAAGTCAGCAAATTAACCATCTGAAAATAGAGATGAGCATCAACAGTAATGAAAGATTAGATTTAGCTAAAACGCTTAGACAAATCATGCATTAACACTAGGAAATATTTAAAGCTGGCTTTGCTGAAAACGGAAAATTTCAAGTATTATCGGCGCATTAGTTTCTTTAAAGAGCAAAAACCAGATACTTAGTGATTGAAGATTTAAAACTAGAAAATCAGGTTTACCAAAATCAAAGTTACCCAGAGACTGAATTATATCAAAGCCTCTAACAACAAGCGGTGCTTTCAAATGAAACAGAAATACTCAGTACTCCTTCTATTTCCATCACTGAGCTTATAAACCAATTTGAGATTCTTTCCTTTAGCCTTCCCTAAATGTAAAATGTGTATTTATTTTGGTGACACAACACCTAAACAGCTACAAAAGGATTCCAGCCATCTCCAAGACCTGGGCTGGATTCCAACCTGCAGAGACACTAACCAGGGAAAGCTCATGGCGCCACTTCCACCTCCCACCTGACTTCACATAAAAACGCTAAGCTTAAAGCACAGACTAGATGTGTACGCTAGAACCGAAATGCCTGCTCTTTAGATTTACTCATTTCAGAAGTCTACGGGAGTGTTCAAAGGCTCCACCGACCTCAGGGTACTCTAAGTGAAGTCCACTTTGGGTTATCCAGCACTGTGTAAGAAATCACCTGGAGTGAGAGTGGTGTGTGATGTGAGCAAATACTGACACCTGGGCTGCTAGGGAAACTAAGAGGTATTTCATCTGTTATAGCATTCTTAAAAAATCTCTTGGTCAATCTGCAGATCAGTCTCTACATGTCCCTGCCACTCAGTGAAGCACGCGTGTAAGATCACACTCCGTCACCAGAAAGGCAAGCTGTCATCTGAAAAAATTCCAGTGACGAAGGGAAAAATCAGCTCTTCCTTTGGATTGTATAGGGAATTGTCACTTTTCTCAACTCGTTTTGAGAAGTATAGACCCAAGTCTGGAAAAGGGGTCACACTAAGGACGCTGGCCATGTTAAAAATGCATGGAGTCCTGGCTAGTGTGGCTCAGTGGATTGAGTGTCAGCCTGTGAACCAAAAGGTTGCTGGTTTGATTCCCAGTCAGGGTACATACATGGTTGGTGGACCAGGTCCCCAGCTGGGGGCATGCAAGAGGCAACCGGTTGATGTGTCTCTTACACATTGATGTTTCTCTCCCTCTCTCCTTCCCTCCTCTCTCTCTGAAAATAAAATCTTCAAAAAACTTTTTTTTAAATGCATGGAAATTTGTATGTCTACCTTCTACATTTTAAAAACTCCAACATTGTCGTGGATGACAATCAATACATATGGCTAGTAAGAGTAATAATTGCATCTATTTACCAAACATTATTTACATATTAAATTTATATTTATGTTCCCTTGACTTATTAAACTCTTGCAACAATCCTATCAGGTAGGTACTACCTTTAATCCTTATTTTTCAGATGAGAAAACTGAAGTTTAAAGAGCATAAGAAACTTATCCTAGTCAATGGTATAGTTGGGATTTGAAGCTAGACAGACTTCGAAACTGCTGTCAGTGTTCTGAATTACTCACACTAAAATATTCTATGCAAACCAAAGCTGCAAAATGTCCCCATTCTACATCGTGTGGAAGAAATTAATTGCTCCCCTTAAAAATAGATTTTCTACTTTTAGGTTCACAGCTGATTGCTCCATTATCAAGGAAAGAGGGTAAAAGAAACATTTATTGGGCTGTGGGTCCATGTCTGAATCCACTTGTCCTTCTCTCTCACTGAAAACCAGACTAAACATTTGTGCATGTCTACATTTTAAAATTTTCAACAGTAATGAATAAACACTATCTGGGGTATTCTAACCAGACCCCCACAATGTTAGCAGCCATTACATTCTACTCATATAGTTTCATGACTGCACTCACGGCCTGACCCTCTCTGGATTCACCCGTCCTTGAGATTTTCCTGATACAATCCAAGTTCATGTGAAGCACTTGTTCTGAAAATCACTTTTGGAAGACCATCAAGAAGGCAATGAACTTTCATGGCATAGTATCTTAAGGGAACCTATAAATTAAATAGGTCAAGGATGAGACACAAAAGTGGCTGGGAAAAAATAATCTCCGTTTAGTATATACAACTTGAGCTTCCCCGGCTATACAGATTCCATATAAGGAATGGTAACTTTTCAAGCCAGCAAGCCTGGACATATTTCTTGGCTTTATAATTCTCACAGTTCTAGACATTCCAAGGTAGAGGGTCATTCAAACACAGTTGTAATTTCTTGTGTATATTTATTTCCAAAGTATCTTATGCATAGTTTCCCAATGAAATCATAGATGGAGGCAAGGGGAATGCGAGCCGGGTTATTTTTCAAGCATGTCTAGAAGAAGCAGGCAGGAAGAACTGCTCGGTGCTGCTCAAGCAAAGGGGACAGTCTTCAGCTTGAAGACCACAACAGGAGCTTTCGCCACTGTGTGGTTCACTTGAACTGTAGTATTTGTCCTGGAGATGACGTAAGCAGAGAAGAGGGAGGAAAGATGGCCATGAGCTTCAAAGACTCAACTTCCCTTTGGTCGCCAGGAGAATGGCATACATCACACATAAGGCAGCTTGCTAGGGCAATGTGACAGAGTCCAACGAGAATATGGGGAAGGCCCACCATCCACATTCCAGTGTCTCTTCCAAATCTCGACCATTCACCAGCAAGGGAAACCCGAGGGTACCGCTTACTGCCTTCACGCTTTGTTTGCCTCATCTGTGAAACAAGGTGAATAGTCACTTTTGGGGGGATCTGAAAATCTACTAAAAATTAAGAGTCATGTTTTTAACATTCATTTTACTATACTCAAAAAGTAAACAAATAGTACATATAGCTTTATAACTTTAGGAAAAATTTGAAAGACAGGGGACCTAATAAAAATCCGAATATCTATACAGCTCCAGGGCTGATCATTGCTAACTCTAAGACAATGAGGATAATTTAATCAAAAGTGTTTCTTAAATTTCATTATAACTATTGAATCATTCAAGGGCATTCTCTATTCATTCAGCAAGTACTTACTGTTATGTACTCACTGAGCCTTTATTGAACAGACATTCCTCTGGGCATTTGAGATGCAACAGTGAAGAAGAGGGGTACATCCATTCCCTCCAGGAGACTGCATTTTCATAGGAGAAGAAACAATAAGCATAATAAATTAGAAAATTCTCCTATAAGTAAAAACATGTGAAGCGCTAGAGAATAAAAAGAAAGTTGAATAGCTAAGAGATTGAGAGTTTGGGGGTTGGGGACTGGTGTAGGTTGCCCTCTTAAATAAAGTGGTCAATGTAGGCCTCGTTAAAAGGTGACTGACACTGAGCAAAGGGTTTCCAGGAGGTGAGAGAGTGAGCTATGCAGGTATATAGGGAAGAGCAGGCCTAGGGTTCAAGGAACAGAAGGCAAAAGTAAAGATTGGGACTCATTGCCCAAGAAGCGTGAGAAGACATTGCAAGGATTTGCCCAGAGAAGAATCATGACCTGGCTATGTTTCTAAATTCAGAAGCTGTATTAATACCCATAAAGTGTTCCTTGGACAGTAAAAATATGCATGTATCTAAGCACAGTCTCCTACTCTTATTAATGCTACCAAACCACCATCCAGCACCGAGTGGGTTTTCTAGTTGGAAGATGAGAACAATGTTGCTCCATATAAAGTTATTCCCCAATGCATCCTAAAGTCTAACTCAGGCACTTTCAGAATTGAAAATCTACTGGCATGTGTTAAGTACCCACTTCTGTGCCAGAAAATATGCTGAACACAATTGGGAATGAAAAGATACCAAAGAGGAAAAGGCATAGAACATATTTCTATCACTTAATCCCACCGAATTTCTGAGTTTTCATTTGCAAAACAGAAGGAGAATATCTTCTATTTCTGAAAGTCTTGGTAAGGATTAAATGAGGTAGCTCATCAAACACCTAGAATAGTGTTGGGCACACATGTTATAGTCACTTAATAAATGTTGCTTCTTTCTCACCTAAATCATCAAGAAAAGATGTTATTTGAAAATTAAAATACAATGGGCCAAGGGGCTACCCAGTTTGCTAATGGAGAAGTTAAGTCCCATCCGTGTACCATCAGCAGAATAAGACCGAAAGAAACATTGAGAGAGATTAAAATGGGTTTAAAGAATATGGAAACTTTGTGCAGCCAGAGCTTAAAGTCAATCAGAATGCACTGAGAGTGAAAGATTTTTGGATGAGATTCCAAACAAGAAATTCTAGTACACCTCTAGTATGTAAATATTGTACATCCTTTAGTAAAACCCACACATGGCAAATAAAGACAAAGGAGACCATGGCTAAAATATTGCTGCTCTCAAATTACATTTTCAAGATACTCTTCCTCATTATATTAGATAGAACTACAGAGAATATAACCTGGTGTTGGAAAGCTTAGGTTTAGCCATTTACTTTTGCTGTGACTTTGATTAAATTACCTAACCTGCTGGGATTTGTGATGGAGAAAAGCCTAGCACAGATTGAGGTACAGAGATATTTGGGTGCAGAGGATCCCCAAAGTTATGCTATAGAAGCAGTTTGTACTGGATCTCCAAGGCTGGGCCCAGGGCCAGTTGGAGCCTTAGGTTGAAAGGCAAGGTCAGGCACCATATTATGGGCTCAGCCATGATACTGTCCACATCTACATGCGTCTTGCTGCTTTGCTTACCACCTCCACCCTCCGACCTCATACCTTTATGTTGCAAGGGCTGAAGGATCCAAGAAAAGAATTGGTGTATAAGGGACCCTAACAAGACTGCTTTGCCTGAAAGCAAGGATCCAGTGAAGCCTGGGGGCAACATAGCTATGGTGTCCAGTTAGCTGGGAGTTTATTTAGCAAAAGCAATTCCCTTTATTTGATGTACTTCCAACATTGCTTATGAGCTGTATCCTACTTAGGAGTATAAACTCTCCAATTATTTGCCTTACATTATGAATCATTTATCTAGTCAATCTAATATTCTTCCCTTATGCATCTTAATACCTCAATTAACTATTATGAGTAATTTGTTATTTGTATACCCAAAAACTGCTTTCCAAGTTATTACTTATTGGTCATAATCAATTAGAGAAGTTTTTAGACTATGGCTATCTTAAATAAATACACTGGTAAAGCTCCTATGATTTCTGACAATTAAATTGTTCTGTCACTTGGGGACTCTCATTAATCTCAACTTGTCATCCTTGTTTATGCAGGTTATAATGGGCTATGTGTGTAAGTGAAACGAGACGCTAAAAGGCTTTGGCTTTTTAACTCTTTGATGAAAGTGAAATGGAAGTACTTTCTTAAAGTCGTGCCTTTGGTTAGTACAGTCTGAAGGAGCTGTATTCTGGACAGTGGCCCATCAACCCCACCACAACCCAAAGCAATCTTTGTGTAGAATTGTAATTAAGAAACTAAAAGAAATAAACTGGCTTCTAACCCCCTGGATTCTTAATAGTTTTATACCCAGAAAAGAAATCACAAAAAAATTGTTTTTCATTTTAACTGGTCAACTTCTAAAAGCTTTGGGTATAACTAGTATATAAGTGGGTCCAAAAAAAAAAGCAGCATCATAGTGGTCAGAAAGGTCATGGGGAAAAATTTAGATGTCAAATGCCATCAGTAAGAGTTTGATTCATGGCAAGGATCCAAATGCAAGGAGTTATTATGAGGGCCACTATGGTATTAGTATTGAGATGTAATTTATTGGGCATCATTATTTATGATGTGAAATATGCAAACAGTATCTTAATTAAATTCAGGTGTCCCTACCTTTAGCAAAACCTCGGATGATAATTAAATTATACAAAGTGACCCAAGTCACCAGATCAGAAATCTGAACAGAAATCTAAGAGCTTTAATAAAGCCATAAATCACTGTAAAGGAAATGGTAGGTATTATTATTACATTGAGAGCAAGTCTGAAAAGAATGTGTAATAATAGAGCTGATGGAAAACGGATCTGATGTGGAACTGCGAGGAACAAGGGGCGCTCATGTGCCCAGATGAAGCTGCTCAAGAGAAACTAGTTGGAGAAATAAAAGTTTGGCAAAGATTAATCATAAAAAAAAGAGTTGAGATTCACCACTTTTGACTTCCCAGGAAAATTCCAGTGGTGTCATATTTGTTAAGTGTGATTGAGGCGGGGTCAAGTTCATTCTTTGGAAAACCTTTAGTAACTTGGAGTCTCCTGAAAAGTGAAACACATTTGGATCCACTCCTCAAAAGCAAAGAAGTCACTGTGTACAAAGATTTACTCCCAGGATTGCAATAGATCCTTTATTATGATTCTGTGATTCTATTCTGACTATTTTGTTCTCTCTCGTACACAATGCCACCAGTGCCTCTTCTGTATAAACACAGCTATCATTGACTAAATGCTTGTGACATGCCAAGCAGCATACTACATTCTCATTTATCCATACAACAATCCCAGGAAGTAGATATTCTTATCATCCCCATTTTATATTTAGATAAGGCATTTCATAATTTGCTCAAGTTTAAGGCAAGGATGTGAACCTAATCTGCCTGCCTCTAAACTCCAGCTTGAGCCACTCCGCCGGCTTGCCTCCCACTCGGTGCCTATCTACCCTCCATCTTCATGTCGATCTATTTCCCATTTACCCCTCATGAATCTGAGAACCTTCATGGTGGCTATGTTATCTACGGTGCCAACTCCTTGACAGCAAGAACTGCATCTTGTTTACATTTAAATCCCCTACAGTTCCTAACACAAGTAGCTATTGGAGGCAGAAAATGAAAAAAAGAGGCAGATAGAAAGAGGGAATGCTGAATTCAGTGACTTGTAGCAAGCCAGCCTGGGAGGCCATACGACAGAGAAGTGCAATAAAATGCTAGTTAGGAGACATGGCCGCTGGCTCAACTTTCCCGATGGGGGGAGGGGTGCTGCTGAACAAATAATTTAGTTTGTCTCAGCCTCCATTCCTCAACTACAGAATGAGGAGTTAACCTAACTGATCATTCTAATCCCTTGCAGCTCCTACATTCTCTGATGTTTGTTCATTTCAAGGTGTTTCTTCCTAGCCCCAACAGGGACCGTGATAAACCTGTCTTGCACGAAAACCTCTTCTATGTACCAAGCACTCTGTGTATGTTATCTTCTTGTGATCCTCACAACAACTCTGTAAGGACAGTATTATCATTTTTATTCAACAGAAAAAGTGAAGCTTAGCAGGTTTACAAGCTCTGGGTCATGCGGTCAGTGAGTGACAACCAGGCAACCCGGATCTCCTGCTTTTAGATATTTACAAGTCGACCAGAGTTTGAGAACTGTTGAAACGTCTAGCTAAATGGCTTTTTAGAAAGTGCAAAATACCACCCTGTGACCCTGAAAAGTTCCCAACGTGATTCCTTCAATCAGCGGGGATCTAGGACTTGAGAAAATGAAAGAATCATTGAGATGCGATTTTTGGAATTGCCATGTTCACAGTCACCACTATGTCTCTAACCCTGGGCAAGCATCTCACAAAAACATCAGATCACTGCAAAACCTGTCATCACTTGGCCGTCTCCACCATCTCTCTCAAGGCTGGGCCTCCAGAGCACTTTCTGTCTGTACTACTCAGTTGTCACTTAATCACACACTCCCTCGTCCAGCCTGTTGCTTCATGTGCCTTACTCTTGCCTTGCCAACACAAATACAAGTTCATTAAAGACAGAAATTGAGCTTTATATTTCTTTCCAGCCTTACAGTATCTACAACAGAGTTGAACCCATTAAGTGATCTTCTCTTTCATTCTGTGTATTCATCACATTTTCAGCAGAAGATCAATCAATGTGCTCCTTCTCTGTCCTGAATATGCTGCCCTAAAAGTACTAGCACAATTCAGCTCTTGCTTGACTGGAAACCACCCTGAAGGCTCTCAGTACCACACCACCCTGCTGAGCCTGCCAAGAATAACATGGTACTGAGATGGAGAATGTGAGTGAGATACTGCCTGCCTTCCATTGAGGCATTTGATTCTAACAGAGCTCTCTAGATGATAATCCCATACCAATCCAAGGTAATTTAAAGATCAAGCCCAAGAGAGACAGAGAGTGATACCAGGGAATCCCTTACTGTTATGCCATGCCTGTCTCTCTCCTGTCAAAGCGGAGTGACTTAAGATTCCTTCTCCTCAGCAACATAGATGACCTGGCCACCTGTCTTCTGATACACAGCAGAAAACCCTCAAGATTGCAGAACCCCAAACTTTTTAAATGTAGTATCCTAAAAGCATCTCTCTGCCTGTAGAGTAAACAGGACTTGGACTTACCACCTTGATATTCCTTTGAGGGCCCATTAACTTGCATTATTGGCCCCCTGCAAGGCTCACCCACTTTTGCAGGAGCCTTTCGTCCCAGTGATGAGCTCCACCCCTTCTGAGAACATGCTGCAATATGAAAACAGACAGGTGTCATCTGAGGCAAAGTGTTTGATTTCAGTAATAAAATTCAGGAATATCTTCAGGATACACTCCAAAATATTGGAAATCCTTCTCCCCTACATCTGGAAAGTTGAGACGCAAATTATAAATATTAATCAAGGACATTGTAAGATAATTTGAATTTTCATTCACCAAAGAAATAGATATCAGCCAAAGACAGAAAGAAAATAGTAGAACCAAGGATATTTAGAAAAAATAGTTTGATGTGCTGAGCATATACTATGTGCCAAGCTCTTTTATGTTTTTTCATTTAATCTTCATAAATATTCTATGAGGTAGGATCTATCCCCCTTTTGTCCATGACACTATAAAGCTTCAGATACCTCTAGGAATAACATTGTCATTCAGTGCTAAACCACGCATTAAAATCAAGATCCTTTTACCTCGGAGTCCATTTTGTTAATCACCCAAATTTAGTTTATGTGTTTATCCTGGCAGATGGCTGAACATTCAGAACTAACCTTGGAGTTCAGTCTGTGTGATCAATGAATTAGGAGGGATGGGGGAAATTTACCAGCTCCCCTGAATATCTCCACTTGGCCCTGCTGAGCAGGGGCACCAGGTCCCTCCAGGTTTGCTAGCTAAAGGACAGTACATCAGTATAAGACTAGAGTCAAAGGGAAGGGTAGGAGTTCTAACTTTGAACATGTTCTGTGAAAGTGCTGTTATTTGAAAAAGCTGTCCAGTGTCAGAGCTGAGCAGGGTTCCAGCTGCGAACAGCATTCTAGAGAGTGTTGGTAGAGTCTGGGCTGTCCAGCTGTGAGGAGCCGGGAAGTGCTTGAACAGGTGACAGGCACCTGAGTCCTCCCTTAGGCCTCCTCAGCAGCTACAGCCACTAACGACAGAAGCTACAGAAATTTGCTGGAGCCAAAAGCCACAAACACTACATTTCCACCCCAATGCCTTTTCAGGAGCCTTAAGGCACCCCCACCAATTTCTCTGCCCACCAATCACAATGGACAGGAAAGCAACTGCTCAAGGTAACAGTCATGGCCTTGAGAGCTGAATCTAGTCTGGACACTGGACCACTACAGCAGTTTAACTCCATGAGGAATACCACAGGCCAGACTGGAGAAGCGCTTCGTTGTTCTCACCAACGCCTCTACTTTGGTCAGTGGTTAGTAGTTGAAGGTGGCATATGGTTGGTTTATCACCTAACATAATGAGGAAAATAGTAATAAGTGAGTGTGATGTAGAGGAATCAGCAGGGGCTTTGGAGTCAGAGGAACCAGGTTCAAATCCCAGTGTTTCCAAGGACTAGGTATACAATTTTGATTAAACAAACCCTGCAAGCCTCCCTTTCCTCATTTTTAAAAAGAATAATAGTAATTCCCTTTTGGATTCATAGCAAAACTTAAACAAAATAAAATACAAATTATGATACATGGTAGATTTCCAAAAATATTCATTTTTCCTCCTCTCATGCATTCACAGAGGGGTTAAAATAGTGATTTTCTGCTAAGAAATCTCATGGCATTGGAAGCCCAGAAACGCTAGGTGAAAAAGTAAGGCATCTATAGTGACCTGAAGTATAACACAGATGGCCAGGGGAGACGTCACCAGGGAAATGAGTGCGTCACATAAGAAAATGTGTTAAAGTACTCAGAAATGCCCTTTCAAGTTTTTATTATTTCAAATTCCCAGAATGGTTTAAGAATCTGTAAACAATGTGATAAACACAGTGAGCATTTCCAACGCCAGTAACCTTTGAATCAGCCTGAGACCTAAATGAAAAACTGCCTTCAACACTGTCAAATGTAGAAGTTTTTATGTAAATAAAATGTTCAGACACTATGATCTCATCTTTGTCTATCAGTGAAGATTCTACCATTGTTCAGGTCCAAATTCTACTACTCTATCAATCTCTCTGTTCCAAGTGGCAGAAATACAACTTAAACTGGCGGAAGCTTTTATATGGTTCAGGTAGCTGAGCAGTCCAGCTCAGCTTCCTTCCATACAGATGAGAACTTCAAATGATGGCAGCAGGACCCAGCTCTCTGCTGGGTTTCTCTTTCTTGGCTACATTTAGGGCTGCGCATGGTGGCCCTCAGCATCCTCAGGCTCTCTTTGTCAAAACAAAAACAAACAAAAAAACAATCCAGTCCAACAGAAGAGAGAATCTGCTTTCTGGGGGGCGGGGTGGAGGGGGCACAAAAACAACGTCCTGGGTCCCGTTTGGGATGTTATGTTTACTGGTGAACCTGACTCCGGCTAGATGAGTGAGTCCACTCATAACCTGGCTTGGGACGCATGAACCCACTGGGCATGAAGTCAGTACCACAACTGGCAGGCACATAGTCTGAGAATGAGGCACAGTGACTCAAAAGCTAGTTATGGATATTGCACAGTGAAATCAACCAATGTCCACTGCTGCCCTCCTGCCCCAGAGAACAATGGCCTTTATGTCCTTCACACGTTTACTAACTTCCTTTGTGCCACTTATGTAGTGCTTGTCACGTGCAACCTTACATTTTAGGTTAATGATTAGTGCCTCAAGGGCAAAGGCTATTTTAAATGTCTTTGTCTCCATCAGCATTGTCTTTCACAGTGCTTTGCCCTTAGTGAGTAAATTAAGGGAATTTAATAGAAATTAATGAATTTAACACACAGCTTTGAAAATGAAAAATTGAAGTCAAAAGTTGAAATAGTTGACCTGTAGAAGAGATTAAGAGGAAACAATGTTAGAATTATACAGTTTCTGGAGGAGTGGGAGAGAAGGAAATCTGAGGCCCTATATTTAAAAATTGTTGTCAGAAATCCCCAACTTCCTAAAGAAAATTTATGAAAGAGATTGAGAGGGTGCATTGTTCAAAAATACCAAAAACCCTTGTGGAAAAGCCTGAACTTTCCAAGTCAAACCATCAAGATAAATAACTAAAAGAAAATATTCCAAAAGATGAAGGAGACAGGTGAATTAATTGGAGTTAAGATGATAGCAAGGAGGCAAAAACTCTGAAACAAACGAAAATAGTTTTCCAATAACGCTTCCAAGAATTGAGAGGGGAAAAAAGTTCACATAAGAAAGGGAAACTCACTATCAAATTACCCAAAAAGTCTGTCTGCAGGACTAGATCTGCTCACTATCAACTCCTGTCTGGAGGAAGTCCTCATAGCTACATGAGACAGAGAAGTTGATTAAGCCTCTTAAATACGATCACACTCTTTTTTAATTAACCTCCAGGCCAACTGGGTCATGGAGTGTAGATTGCTTCTATTTTATTAGCCATCTCCCATTTTACCTCGTCAGGATTGCACCGCACACAAACAGATACAAGAAATTTTTACAGCCCTGTTATTGAGAAAGAGATTTCAATCGAGAATCTCCTTTTGAAGAAAAAGCTAAATATATCTTTACACCAGGAGAACATTTGACAGCGAAGAATAGGAGGTGGCAAATTTTGGCCAAATTCAGCTTGACGTTTGTTTTTATGAAGTGTTATGCCCATTTGCTTTATCTAACAGCTGAGTCTATAAGGTCAGAGTTGAGTAGCTGCAATAGACATCATGTGGTCTAAAAAACTTAAAATATTTACCATCTACACCTCTACAGAAAGAGCCTGTTGGCCCCTGCCTTAGCAGGAGCCTGCCAGCCCACAGGAAACAAAGACAGTTTTCCCACCGGTTCTAAAAGAATCAGGCCTATTAAGGGCAGGATGGTGATAAGGTTCATCATCCTCATAATGGCTACGGACTGTGAGTAGAGAAACAAAGGGGAGAGAAAGACAGCTGCAGTTCTGGTTGCGGAGTAGAAGGTTTGCTGAGGAACCAAGAGGGGGAAAGATACAGAGAGCAGAGAGCAGGGAGGCAGAGAAAGAGAGCGGGAGAGACAGAGAGAGACAGAGGTTGAGAGAAAGGGTGGGAGAGAGAGAGAGAGAGAGAGAGAGAGAGGAGGGGGGAGAGGAGCAATTAGTAGAAAAGCCTTTGTCTGCCTCAAAGTGTTTCTTGCTCCTGCTACTGCTGCACATTTGAATGTTTTATTCCTTCGACCCTCCTAATATTACCAAACAGTTATTATCTGAGCTTCTAACAAACAATTATTCCGGCTCCTAATTTATATTTCAATCATTTTAACTACTGATCTTATGATCACGTCCCGGCTCTGATCACATTAGTGTCTATTAACTATGCAGCAACCAATAAAATCTGCATGAGAGACTTATTCCATATATACTCCCTTAGCGCAATTTATTAAAATAATGTAGACCATTAACGTTTAAACTAAATGTAATATATATATTTAATATAAAAATTCTCATTACTGTGATTAATAAAATTTTTAGTGTAAGTTGATATTTAGTTAGAGAAAATGAACAAGTTAAGCCAACTGAACTATTTCAGTTACATTAATTTAATTAAATATGACTTTCCCATTATGTAGGATTAGGTACATACTACTGATAATTCTAACATATTTAAGGAATCAAAAAGTAGAATTCCACTATCAGTGTTACATGTAAACCACCAAAATTCCTTCTAGAAAGAGCATACTAACTTCTCTCACTGACACCCCCTCATTTTTCTAGATATGCTCTCCTGAATGACGGAAGTTAAAAATTAATGTAATTGTACTGCACTGTTTTCTTCCTTAAAAAGCTTTACTGTTTAGGTTTTTCCCTTTGAATTGCACTAGGCTGTGTGTGTGTGTGTGTGTGTGTGTGTGTGTGTGTGTGTGTAAGAGAGACAGAGACAGACACAGAAGGAAAATATGAAACACAGAATTGCCTCCATTTAGGTAGAAATATTTCCCGGAATGATTTCCGGAAGTATGTGCTGGTCAAACATCACTTTCTTCCTCCTTGTGAAACTACCCTGACCTGGGCTGATGTTACTGCCCTGACCCTTCCTAGGTTTGCAACCTTTGGCAAATAACTGCTTCAGCCCAGTTTCTCCATCAGTAAAACGGGAATGAGAGGTTGTGGAGATTAAGTGAGATGGGTAGGGAAATCCTGGCCTTTCATTACTACCCCTGGGTAGTAGAGAGCTGGGTGCCTGTGCTGCTGCCTCCGAAAATGTTATGTTTCATTATTTCTCCTCTTCAAGCATAATCACATGGCCAGTGCGGCTGAGTTATTTTCTACATCCAGTACTGCCCTGGCCATGAACTCACCTGATTGCTCTTTTCTGCTCTATCTCTATCTTCCTGCTTTCTGTGTCTTCTATGCTGGTGACATTTTACTGACAACTAGCATGTCTCATGGTCATTCAGGACTAACAGGTGAGAGAGGAGAGTGAGTAGAACACAAGCACTAACACTGAGCCCACTGGGTCTGTGGTCGAGTCCCGGCGTCCTTGCTACATGTCCAGGTTAAGGATTTAGTCTCTTTAACTCTTGATTTCTATCCCTGCCGAACAGAGATGGTCAATAATAATACATACTTATAAGGTGGTTGTGAATATTTATTACTGCAGATAAAGTACTTGGAATAGTGCCTGGCTCATAGTAAGAGCTTAATATTAATCCTATCAATAATAAGGGGATAGCGATTCCTAGAATAAAATCACTGCTCTTCTAGAGGCTGGGTCATACATTGGTGGTGAGTTCATAACTTGAGGAGACCCACAAACCTCTCTTCTACCAACAGACTATCAGGGTACTATGACAATTAAATTATCCAGGAGGAAGAGAAAGCTTTTTTTCTATAATATCGCAAAAAAGTCGCAACGTTCTCCTCCTTAGGTTCTAGTGGTTTAGTTTTCAAGTGTCTCCTTGAGAATGACGGAAGCTGCCAGTGTAGCTAGAAATACAGTCACCTTCAGAGAACAACATAAAAAAAAAGAAGAAGAAGAAACCCTGCCCCTAAAATCTCCTACTCTGGGAAATGCACCAAGGGCCCTGGTGTTCGATGATTGGATTGTACAGCCCAAAGCAAGGTGCTTCCACCTCTGTGGCTAAAAAGGGACAAGAATGATGTGAAAACAAAATGCTGACTTTCAGACCTAAGATCAGCACTCATTATTGTAATTCTAAAACCAGGAGGAGAACCAGAACCCGGCCTGAATTATCACCCAATCTTTTTAATAAATGTGGACAGGGAAATCTCAAGGAAGGTGCTGGCTAATAGGCTGGAACAGATATTCCCACACCAAATCCATCCCAATCGGGTGGATTTATTTGGAAAGGACAGTCAGGCAATAATGGGAAGCAATTACCAAATGCAGTGCAGTGAACTTCTGGAGACAGGGAAGCGCCCGTAGCTGCCATTTCCCACCCTTCTCTGAAAGGCCTTTGATCACCTTGCCATTCTGTCCCTCCCCTCCATTCAGCAATAATCGGGACTGAAAGCAGCATTGTTCAGGTGGCAGGCTTGGGACTGAAGATTCCTCCCCTTCCCTCCTGTAACAAGCGAGTTAATAGGACGTGTGTCATCACCTTCGTCAATTTTCCCTGTCCCATGACCATATTTTATTTTGAAGCTATATGAGAAAAATGTCCTCTGTCAATAAGCCCATCATTTCTAAGAATCTACCTCTCTTCAGAAAGTCCATTATAGGGGCCCATGAAATGGATTCCGGAGTCATACTCCCTGATTTGAATTCTGAACCCAACACAGATTAGCTGGACAGTATGATTTAAACTTTCTGTGCTCAGGGTGCCCCCCTGTGAAATGGGGATAATGTAGCACAAGCTTTATTGGGGTGTGGTACAAGTCAAATGAGTTCACGGCAGTTAAGGGCAAGGTAATTAAGCTAATGCCTTTCCCATCATAGGTGCTCGATAAATTTTAGCAATCATCATCATCATCACCATCATCATAGTTACCATTTATTCTGGAAGTTATCCTTTGATTTTGACACCTAGTAGTTCTCTGAAATTGGTTTCAGATATCAGTGAAGATCTTCTTAGGAAAACTTACAAGATAGGATGGTCACTGAAACATTAGATCAGGTTTAAGATACCTTAACCTTTATAATCTATATACAAATAAATTATTATAAGGGGACTCAAAAACCATTTTTTCCTGCTGCACAATAAACACAAGAAATTAGGTCCACTGAATCATTTTCAAGGCCTGACTTTTCTTCTTCAGTCTTCTCTCTACTCACATTTGCTGACCGGAGTAGAGAATGTGGCCTGCACCCATGATCTGCCATCAACATGGCCCGCTTTGACCTCATTATGACTTTGCTTTTACTGCTGAAGCAGTCAAGACATAAAACTCACCCAGCTAACCGGACCCTTCCACCCGCACACCAAAAGCAAGCATCTTGGTTTTGCTCTCCCACTCAGAACTTTGTCTTCCAGTCCCTCATTGCCACCAGACTAACCAACTTCCCCAACATGCCATATCCAACACCTACCTGCTTCACTTTGCAAGGGTAGTGTTACATCAGTCAAAAAAAAAAAAAAAAAAAAAGCAGAGAACTACTTCAGTAGTCAATAGAAAGCAAAAGAAGAAAGAGAACATGGCTCTGTGAAAATCACTTTTATTCTTAAAACCACATCTATTTCATGACTATATCATGGTTTTCTAAGGTTGGCAGACCTCACTGCTTCTGCCTAGTTATCCCGTCTGTCAAGCTAAAAAGGCCATGGAGAACTTTGAACCATAATGAACAAAATGCATCAAGCTACCACCAGAGACCTCTCTGAGGAACACTGTCTTCATAGAATCAGCTTTGCCCAGAAACAAGCCCAAACTGAGTCTTTACCTAATTTAATCAAATTTGCACAGATGATCTCAGTAGCTTAGCTCAGAAACACTTCCTCTTACCAAAAGCCTTAAGAGATCCAAATACCATAATATAAATAGGATCTGGTTTTCAGTAGATAATACGTGGTTCTCTTTCATTAATGAAAGGACCCTCTGTTGTCTGGAACAATAAGAGAACTTATTTGGTCTGAGTTGCTGTTTGAGCCTGAATTTTGCAAAGCTGCGCCTCTCAGTTCTACCCCGAGTTTAAAATATGGCACACCTGGACAATCTGGTTCTCTCCAGGGAATGTACTAACTCTGGATTGTTTTATGCACCTGAGGTCCACCATATGGAACAACTGAGTCATTAAAATGGGCATTAAAAAGATTTGTTCACTCTGTTAGATTTAGATAGATAATAATACTTGACATTTATATAGTGCCTTTCACCTGTCCATCTCAAAGTAAGCAATTTGTAAACACATTTTGTTACAAACTCTTTATAAACTAGAGTTTTATTATCTTTTCCCTCTGTAGAAACAGTTCCAACATACTATACAATAAGCCACATGAAAATAAGAGACAGTGCGAAATAAAACAGGAACAAAAACAAAACAATACAGAAAAATGAAACAGTCCAAGAATGTTAAATACATATAATTGCAAACACTAGCTACAATATGTCCTCCCCAGGCAGAGAAGAAAAGAGGTTTTAAGTGTAGGGAAAGTACTTTTTTATCTAGCCTTGGATGCACAAAAACAGAACTTTCATAATAATTATAAATACTGTTACTTAAATTAACTGTGAATGAAATTGGCTGAAACCTCATAACCATTTCCACTTAAGTAATTCAGTGTTCTAACAATAACAATTTATAGGATTTCTATGCAATTTCAATTAGGTTTTTCATAATTGTCATCCCATTTGCATATCTAGCTCTTTAAGTCTACTTCTCAGTAAGTCATAGCTCAGAGTGTAAAGGGCTATTCACTGTGACCTTCAAACCAATAACATCCCTCACAGCTTTATGTATGTGTACAGTTCATTCATATGTATATTTTTTCTCCAACCTCAGCCTCTCTGACCATATAATGCCCACCTTCCTTTTAGTTGCCACCTTTATTTTGTGACTTATTGTGTAACACAAAAGATCTCTAGCTTCTCTTCCTAGATCTGACATCAATGGCCTTGCCTTTGTCAAAATACAATCTCTCTCATCTTTATATCCTTTTTTAGCTAAAAAAAATCATGTTCTATATAATGTTGGCCAGTTATTAATGTGGTTTTCTTTGCTTTGGGGGGTTGTTTTAGCTCCCTCTGCACGCTCTCTGAGAGTGTGAGTCACATGTGGCTGGTTGTTTTAGCTGCTTCTTATACAAACCTGAACACCAGAGAACACTGGGAGGCTGTTCTAGGCTATCTGACCAGAAACTTCTTACCTGTCTCTGTTATATGAATATAAGGACCTCTGTGAACTTGCTACCAGTTTGGAAGTGACATGGATGTCTTCTTTAATCTTAAGTCTTACAAAAGTATATGGTGTCTCCTTTCTATCCATATGTGCTTCAGCATTAGAAGGTGGGTAAGTAGAAATAAATCTTCTAAATGGTGACAGATTAGGATGCATTGGAACAACTGGAAAAGGCAAATAAAAATAGACAAACATAAGTGGAAGTCAAATAAAATAACATGGGGCCATAAAATCCAAAAAAAGATGTAGCTTCCCATTGCTGCTGAAAGTTCAAACAGAATGATTTCTAAAACTGTAACCATTGGATTTAACTATATGGAGGTAATTGTCGACCTTAACAATAGCAGCTTCAATGAATTAATTGGGGGCAGAAACTAGAGTAGAGCTGGCTGAAGCATAAATGGGAAGGACTGGGCAAAAGTAGTAGACTAAGCACACATATCTAATTTAACTCTCACTTGAAATTCCACTATAACAATGGAAAAGATATTGTTGAAAGGAGGTGAGGAGAATAGTATGTACAACTCTGGATGTATTGTTCTAGCAATCTCATTTCTGGGGATATGGATTACAAATAAATCTGCACATAGAAGAAAATGATATACCTACAAGACTGTCCACTATGATATTATCAATAATAGCAAAATATCAGAAACAACCTAAATGTTTAGCAATAATAGGCAACTGTCTAATAAAGTGTGGTATTCTAACAAAGAATATCATGCAGCTGTGAAAATTATAATAAAGTAGTTCTCTATGTGCCTATTAGGAAAAATCTTCAGGGAAGAAAGTAAGGGGCAAAATTTTTTGTGAAAGAACGGGAGAGAGAATTAGTATAACTGCATGTATTGGCTGGATTTTGGATTTAAATGAAGAATACAAAGTCAGAAGGAAAGAAAGAGAATGAGCTGGGTGAGGAAGAAGTCAAAGTGAGATTCTCATTTAAATAGTTTTTGACTTTTTAAACCTGATTATAGTATTACCTATTTTTGAACCATGTTAATTATATTAGCTCTTAAAAATATATAAACTACTGCTTGAGGATGTAGAAACCTGAAAAGAGTATTGCTCTTTCCATGACAAAAACAGCAAAATAGCCAGAGAAACAGCAAGCTCATAACTTTCCCTGATGCCATCAGAAAGTTGTAGTCACAGAACTAACATGTCTGAAATCTAAAGAGAGACAGGTAGCTGGAGGGAGTGATAGGATGTGAGCACCTGCTTACCTTGGGTGGACACAGGCAAGGAGAACCAGTGAAAGTTGTTAACCAATCTGTGGAGAATGTGTGTAGGCTGCCAAGAGAGTGTGGAGCCACTTGGAGAATTTTAAATAACAATAATTACTATATTAAAGTCTCCAGTTGAAAAAAGTGAGCAATATGAAAACTCGGATGTACAATTTCAATACATAAGGAAACTCTGAAAAGAATTTTAAAAGAATCAAATGGAAATGCTATTAATAAAAATCCAATAACAGAGATGAAGAAATGTCTTCAACAGAGTCTTCAGAGAGACATAACAACCAAAGAAAGAATCAGTAACATAGATCAGTAGAAGTTATCCAACTGAAATGCAGAAAAATATGTTAAAATTAAAAAAATACAATATACAAAGAGCTGTGGGACGGTAGCAAGTAGCCAAATGTGTATGTAACTGGAATTTCAGAATGGTGAAAGACTAGTGTTTTTCACCATGAGATTTCTCAAAAGACAAAAATGCCTTTGCTCAACACTGCTATTCAGTGTCATGATAAAAGTCCTAGCCTGTGCAATAAGGCAAGAAAAAATAATGTTTATGCAGATTGGAAAACAGAAATAAATCTTTCTCTATTTACAGACATGCTTTTATACATGGAAAATACCAAAGAATCTATTTTAAAGTTCCTAGAAACAATAAATGAGTTCAGCAAATTTGCAAGATACTAAGTCAATAAACCAAAAAAATGTATTTTGGGTAGTCACAAAATAGTCACAGGGATATAAAGCACAGCACAGGAAAAATAATCACTGATATTGTGATAATAATGTGCAGTACCAAATTGGGACCTAAAATATTGGGGGAACCACTTTGTAAAGTATATGATTGTCTAACCACTATGCTGTACACCTGAAACTAATACAAAATAATATTGATTGTAAATTGTAACTGAAAAAATAAAAATAAAGAAATAAATCATATTTCTATATCCTAACATTGAGCAATTAGAATAGAATTTTTTCAAAACAGTACCTATTATAATAGCTCCAAAAAATAAAATTCTGAATATAAACATAACAAAATATGTTCAGAATCTATATGCTGAAATCTATAAAATACTGATTAAATAATCAAATAAAACCTAAGTACTATAACTAGAAAGATAGGCTTGACACATGCGCTGTCCTGCAGTGTCCATGGCATTATGGATGAGATATGAGACAAATTCACATGGACTACTAAGTCCTGTGGAGGAAAAGGGATGGCATGGCTACTCTCTCAAGAGGAGAGCGCCCCAACCCTTGCCTTGACAGGTTTTTATTGGGTTTCAATTTGCACAGGAATATAGGTAAACTCAGTAATCATTGTCAGGCAGTAAGGATCAAACAACAGATAGCATACAAAGAACTACAAGGGCCTATTCTGAGTCAGGGTCTGTTAGCTAGAGGGCTACAAAACTTTGGGAAACAAACTCATTTCCTGCTTGGACCCTTATCATTTAATTGAGAGCATTCTTAGCAAAGCAAGTTTCACAGGATTTTATGTATTTTTTTCTTAGTTCTGATCGCCCAGGGAACCCACCCTTTCCAGCACAGGGCTGCACCACCCTCTGTCATTGTTTCAGGCTTAAATCAGACAGGGGAAGTAAGGCAGCCAAGAGATTAGGAGACCTCTCGCAGACAGAATGAGGACTCAGGCTATGTCAAAGCCAAGGGGCGAGGGTCCATCACCCCCTTTTGCTATAGCCCCCCAAGTCCTTCCCTGGGACCTCCCCATGATCATGCCTGTCTTAGGTCATTCCCCCCTTGGGGAATTTTACCCGTTATTGGCTAACTGATCAAGGCTTAGGGGACAGTTATGGATGAAGTAAAAGGAGCAGAAGCAGTGCTCCTGCCAGGGACATAAGCTTTGTCTCCTTAGTGGCTTATGGTCTGAAGGTCGCTTACTCAGCCTTAGCCATTGGGGGGTTACAGCTTCTGAAATGAGGCAGAGAAGTTCCCAACATTGGCTAATATGGACACTTTATAACAATAAGGCATTAAATCTCCCAAAATTGCCCTGTAGGTTCAATGTTTTATAGTTTTGGCTCACAGGTTTCCTAGGCAATACCAACGTGGGATCAATTTAAACTCCCCACAGTAATAAAAATATGGAAAATCATCTAACTACATGCTGTACTTTTCAGGTTTACTTCTATATAGCTTGACTTCAGTTTATCAAGTTGTTATTCACTGAAATTTATCAGCCTCTCCAAGTTTATTATTAGGATCTTCTGGCAGGAATATACTACCTGCCACAACACAACCTCAGTGGTTTCCAAAGTTCTAAATTTTTCTATCTTGCTAATTGAAAATTTGTCTTCAGTAGCTGTGGGGAAGTTTATGCTCCAAGTATGTCTACATTATTTAGTCTTTAAAAGGCAAATAAAGAATAACGTGTAAATGCCAAATTCTAGAAATGCCAGTTTTTTGTATTACTAAGGAACTCACTGTGGAGGGAAATACAACTATGTATAGTAACAGGTTTGTAAACAGACATTTGAGAAAAATTATAGCAGAAACTTGAACAAGTATGTGGAAAACATTTTGTATGTGTATAATCAAACTTAATACACTAGCTCTCAGAGGACAAATTTGTATTTCCAAGATGCTAGGCATGCAAGCTTCCTGAGGTCAACCAAGAAATCACCTTTCTAGGTGGTTATATGAGGAGAAAGAGCGCTTGCCCAACGAACCTATGTCATTAGTTCTACATCCTCCCCCAAAGTCACCCTTAGTTCTTTTTGATGGGTCTATAGCACTAGTAGTAATAAGAGGATAATGCCCAACTACTAAAAATTTAGTACTGCACAGCTATTTTCTGTGCTTTTGTGAAGAATTCAAATTGTCTGACATGGAAAATGAAACTCTGCTAACTTTTTCTGTATCTACAAAACCACTTTTATTCCCCCAAAGTTTTCTCTCAAAGGCTCAGATAAGATTGATTCTTCTGGGCACGTTGCCATGTTTATCCTGTAGCATTACACGACACTGAGCTCTTCCTACTCAGCATACCACCTAATCTCCAGAGGGCTCTTGGGTCAACATAAGAAGCAAAGCAATACTCCACACTTAAGTGACAGCTGCCTGGTTTCATGTTCAACCACATCATTAAGATGCCCAGTGAGTCATGATTAAATATCTCAAATAGCACATCAATAAATTTCTATGCAATATAATATAAAGACATTTGATTTTCAAAGTGAGATAGGAATAAAAGTAACTCTAAAAAGACTCACTCATTGAGGCAAAAAATTACTTTCAATACATTTTTAATGAAATCTATAAGGGAGAGAGATTTTTTTACATGTTTTTAAAATCAAGAATTGAAAAGCTTTGCACATCAAGTGTATATGTGTATGTATTTTGCCTAATTGACAAATGAGTTCATATTGAACATGCATTACCATAAAACCAGCACACACTACAATAACGGGTCAAAATAGGAACACCAATAAGATGCTACATTAGAGGTTACATGACAAGACATCTGTGAGTAGATACATGGGAAGTAATTACAAATTATTTTAAGAGATATTTTCTATGCTCATGTTAATGTTTTTTTTCTGCCCTGTGGTTACTGAAAGCTTTAATTCTATAACTTATCTTTGTTTCTCTTTAGTTTTCTCTTTTCTATTCACTTTGCAAACTTTAAAAATATCATCCTCCCTCTTGCCATTTCATTGTAAGGGTGCCCTCATTATTAATTACTAAGCTATAACTCCTTTTGTTCCCTTGTCTTGTATCTTTCCTCCCAACTTTGCTCAAGGCTGACCTCACTGCTTTGCTCAAGGCTGACCAAAGATCAATGTCAGACTTCCCCCTAAGACTTGTACCTGCCCTGACCATATCTCACTGACTCTTATCCCCAGTGCTTTCCCTGTGCACCTCTCAGGTCCTTGTCGAGCCAAAGACGTGACTGACAACTGGAAACAGGCGTAGGCCACAGGCGATGGAGACATGATAAGTACTCCTCTGGTTTTCCTACAACACATCTCAACAACTAAGGGCAATCACTTTGTAACTGCCCACATCTTTTTGCTTCTGCCCTTCTCTTGGCTTCAGAAAACATGATTTAGCTATCTATGCCTCTCACACCTCAGGAACTACTTGCAGATGTCCATCCAATTTGTTCCTCTATCATTGTTCTAAGCTATCCATGCTATAGCCTACAAACAGTCCCCTTCCTTTCATCTGGCATTCCTCAGTAGGGATCTGAGCCCTTTTCTTTCAAAGCATATTCCCATGAGGTGGAAATCAGACAATTCCTCTTAGTCACAAATTGACTGCTGTGTCTTCTGTCTTCAAACTCACAGCAAGCTGTCTTGCACCTCCACCTGCAATAAATCAAGAGCATCAGAGACTCACTTAGTAACCCTGCCTCCAGTCATTATCAGCACGTTCAAGATAAAATAAAATAAAAATAGCAATACATTTCTGATTACAAATGAAATGAAGTGGACACATTTTTCTCCTATTCCTCCCACTAAATATAGCTAAAATTCTTGAATGTTACACATAAAACAAACATAAGAAACCTTCGAATGGTGGAGAAAAGAACTGGCTGGGGGACTTGAGACTCAAGAACTGACGTGGCAGTGAGTTCCCTGCATGTTCTTTTTGCCTCGTCCATATCCTGGACAGGGGACTGGAGAAGTCTGTAATATGATATAGCTACATTGGAAAAAAGTTCTGGCAGTTGCTTGTAAAACTATACATGTATGCCTACCCTATGACACTTCAATTCCTATCCTAGATATTTATGAAAGAGAAATTAAATCATATTGTCACAATGGACTTTTATAAAATAATGTTCATTGCAGTTTGATTCATAACAGCCCAAAACATGAAACTGCCCATGTGTTTATTAATAGAAGAATGAATAAACAAACTGTGATTTATTCATACAAGGGAATGCTACTCATCAATAAAAATGCATAAACTCTCAATACATGCAACAATGTGAATAAATCTTAAAGATGTCATGTTGAGTCAATGAAACTAGACACATGAGTAGAACATACTGTATGATTCTAATTATATAAAATTCTAGGACATGCAAAAATCTATAGTAAAAATTCTGTATTGCTGTTCTGAGGAATAGGAAAAGTATTGGATGGGAAGGGGCATGATGAAACTTTCTAGTAAAATGGAACTATTCTACAATTTGATAGAAGATGGTGTTACATAGTAGTATGTATTTGCCAAATTTCAGCAACTGTAGAAGTAATTGTTCATTTTACTGTGTATAAATTTTATATCAGAAATAAAGAACTGTAGCCCTGGCTGGTGTAGCTCAGTGGATTGAGCGCGGGCCTGCGAACCAAACGATCGTGGTTCGATTCCCAGTCAGGGCACATGCCTGGGTTGCAGGCCAGTTCCCAGCAGGGGACGCATGAGAGGCAACCACACATTGATGTTTCTCTTCCACTCTTTCTCCTTCCCATCCCCTCTCTCTAAAAAAGTAAATAAATAAAAAAAAAAAGAAAGAACTGTAAAGAAATATTGAACTCTTGTTAATGGTATTCATGTTGACATATTTTGAAGGAAGTATAGTAACATTTCATCTGTAATTTACTTTGAAATGCAACAACGATAATGGTTGAATAGATGAATAAGTATACAATAAGCAAGCTCTGTTAAATGATATTGGTAGAATCTAGGTGGTGAGTATAAGTATTCACTGTAAACTTCTTTCAGCTTTGCTTTATGTTTGAAATTTTTCATATTAAAAGGTTAGGGGAGAAATTGATGATATTTGTGTGTATGTGGGGTTCTCTTCTGTGACTGTTAATTCTATTAATGGTTTATCCCTTAGTTACTACCACAGTATCTTACTTACTCTAGCGTATATTAAATTGTTCTTCATGACTATCTTACTTCTAGCCCTCTGCTTTTATAGTAAATTTTAGAATCAGCTTGTCAATTTCCACAACACTTCTTCTGAGATTTCGATTGGGGTTGAATTGAATCTATAGATCAATATGGAGCAAATTAACATATTTACAATATTGGATCTTTAATGTATGAACTTACTCTGTTCCTATATTGATCTCTTTAATATCTTTCAATAACATTCTGGAACTTTCTGTATAGATATATTGAAACTCTTTTTGGTACATTTTCTCCTAGGTACTGGAAAATTTATTCTGCTGAAGTGTTATTTTATTTTGTAATTGTGGTATATAGAAATACAATTAAAAGACTTAGGAGAAATGCCTAGTTCTAGGAATGGGGTGAGAAATATATGTGATGATCCTGGAAGTACTTAGAGTGCCAGGAAGTAGGAAAATGCTATTAAAAAGTACATTAATGAGAGTTTGTCCAAGAGACACATGAGACAACTGAAAGAGCTCCCAATAGCCACAGCTGGAACAAATGGGGTAATAAAATAAAGCAGTATTGGATTAATATCTAAAGCATAAAATAAATACCCATGAGTTCAAACTTATGCCAATGAATTATAGAGTAAATAAATTAGGGGAAAAAGACAAATCTATCATGCAGAAGAGTTAAAAATAATTTATGTAGATATCCAGTGCTCAACAAGAAGACCATAAATTTCCATTCTTTAAGTGTGGGCTACCCATGCTGACTTTCATCCAAACAGTACAACAGAGAAGGGGGAGGGGTTATAACTTTACAGTGAGTGGAAAAACCTAACAAATATTCTCAGACAAGTGATCAAGTTCAAATCAACAGTGTTCAACCTAAGCAACAAAACAAACAAGGAAGCAAAATATAACCAAAGACATTGAAATAGAAAACAGGATGACAGTAACCAGAGGGGAGAGGGGAGGGAATTTCAGGGGAAATGGGGAAGGGATCACAGGAACAAGTATTAAGGACACATGGACAAAAACTAAGGGGGGTGGAAAGGGGAGGGAGGTGGGAAGCACTGCGGGGGGGTGGACTGGGATGGGAGTAAAAGACAGAAAACTGTACTTGAATAACAATTAAAATAAAATTTTTAAAAAATAAATAAATAAACAGTGTTCAGTTATGTCAATAGTGTGTGCCCTTGACATGTGAATAAAATAGCAGTTTGCCTCTGTGGTCTTCCTTCCCCAAAACCATAATCCAAGTATAATCATGAGAAAACCATCAGCCAAATTCCAGTACATAAGTTGTCTACAAAACACCTTACCAATATTCCTCAATCTTTCAAAGTCATGAAAAACAAGGAACTCTGAGAAATTGTTGTAGTCATGACAAGCCTTAAGGAAACATGACATATAAACATAACATGATTATCCTGGATGGAATCCTGGGACTATTAACGTTTTCTATTTCATCTTGTGTCAGGTTGGTATGTTGTGCATTTTTAGAAATTAATTTAATCTGATTCTTCATTCTTATTGTTTTAGATACCTAAAGAAACTATAACAATGTCTTCTTTTTAATTCTTGATATTGGTGATTTATAATTACTCTTTTTTTCTTAATCAAATTTACTACAAGTTTATCATTTTTTTTAAGATTTAGCTTGTTGTTGCCATATGACATTCCCAAATCTAGTTGAATGGCTATGAGAAATACAAAGTCTGTCCAGAAAAAGACCAGCCATTGTTAATATAATGAGAATGGCTTGTGTAACATTGATGTAACCTGGCAGCCAAGGACAGTGGACTGGTTGTACATGTGTGAACAACGATGACTTCATTGCACTAGTAGTGGGGGTGGCAGACACCAGTGACTGAGTATGTGTACTGTGTGACCCATTGCATGCAAAATGACTGAGCCAGTAGAGCAACGAATCAGCATCAAATTTTGCATTAAGCTTGAACATTCCTCCATGGAAACTATTTTGATGATTTAGAAGGTTGAGCTATGGTCAACCGGTGATTGGCAGCTTCGTCACAACAAGGTGCCTGCTCATTCATCATGTCTCATGTAGAGATTTGATGTTTCACCAGAAATCACCCAGGGGACTCGGCCCCCTTACAGCCCAGATTTGGGGTCCTATGACTTCTGACTTTTCCCAAAACTAAAATAACCTTTGAAAGAGAAGATATTTCAGACCATCAGTGAGATTCAGGAAAATACAACAGAGCAGCTGATAGCAATTGGGAGAACTGTGTGAGGTCCCAAAGTGCCTACTTTGAAAGGGAAGGAGGTGTCATTGTCCTATGTACAATGTTTCTTATATCTTGTATCTTCTTCAATAAATGTCTCTATTTTTCATATTAGATGGCTGGGTACCTTCTGGATAGATCTTATATATCATTTTCCACATCCAGCATCATTGAATTCTTAAGCACTCATATTCAAAACAACAATAGCGTTTTATAAAAGACACTAAGAATTAAAATCAAATCAACAAAATTCTTTCTAACATTGAGCATTTATACAGAGCTAGCACTGAGCATTTATACAGAGAGTAGTAGAAGACATGGGAAGAAAAAAACTAGACAGAGAGTGTATTTGAAACTCATATGCTTTGATGTAATAAAGGATGACTGATGTTTAGTAAAAATGTTTTCTTGCAGGTTGTCCAGTGATCCCTCTGTGCTTCACTTCATGTGAGATGGTCTGGCCAGGAAACCACAATACTCCTCAACTTACTGTGGGGTGACTACCCAATAAAGCCATCATAAATTGAAAATATTCTGAGTTGAAATATATTTCATACTACACAGTAGAATGTGGTTGTTTACCCTGGTGACCAGTGGCTGACTGGGAGCTGAGTCTAGCTGCCGCTGCCCAGCATCACAAGGGAGTATTGGACTATGTATCATGAGCAAGGAAGAGAAAAAAATTCAAAATTTGAAGTATGGTTTCTACTAAATGCATATCACTTTCAGATGTCCTTAAAGTTGAAAAATCATGAGTAGAACTGTTGTAAGGTGGGAGACTATCTGTACAATAATGATGGAGTAGTCATCCCTGAGACCAATCACTAAACTTTGGTGGGGATGGCGAGACAAAATGGTAAATTTCCTTGGAAGAAATTAAGAATAGAAAGTTTTTTACTGGTCCGTGTGGAAGCTGGGAGCAATGGATGAAAATAAGTGAACCTCTTACGTTCCCTCTAGCATGACTCATCCATAATACTGAGAATAGAATCTGATATAGAAACACTTGGATTTAAACATGTGTACACTGAAGTTCAACAGTGAAATTCCCTTGACAAACTCAAAATTCTATGAATGGATTATTGCCCTGTTATACAAGCATAGCAAAATACTATATAAACCTCACTGAACGTGCTTAGTAGGAACTCGAACTTTTAGCATGTCTGGTATAACCATCATATATAAAAACATATATATTTTAAGTCCCCATATGTGCTTCTGTTAAAAATAAAAATTAATGTTTAGGCAGAGCTATTTCCTGAAAAAACTACCCATTGACTTCTTTGCGAGAAAATTGCAGCTCCTAAATTGACACATTTCAGTCCATCTGTATGTACAGCCTGCTCCACATCATGGTTATAACACAGACATCTTAACTTTAAATGACACCAAACAAACATAAAATTAGCACTGGCGGGTACCCCCTGCCACTCAATTTGTGTTGGGTTTAACACCTTCTTATTTTATATGTCCTTCCACATAAACAGTTTTACATTAGCCCCTGATATGATGCCTCCCAACAATTTGGTGTTGAGCTGTTCAAAAGCACTAATTAGCAGCTTTCATAGAGAAGGGAACACATTTATTAGAAAAATCCTGTAAACCCAGAATCCCCGTTGGGCCCTGCCATTTGTGTGTGAAAGAATTCAATAAAAAATGTACTATATTGTTAATTCCAAGACTTTCCGGGGATGTAATCAATCAGAGAAGAAATATAAACTATCTTTATAAACAAAAGAAAACCCTGATAACTGGCTTTAAAGCTGAGCTCACGAATCATCACAAAGAGCAGATAGATTTATAAAACTAACCACACTTCATAATAACAATAAAAATATTACAATTGTGTATATATGCAATTGACATGTATGCATTGCATTCAATTTTAGCACAACTGGCAACACATTTATTAGATTAACACTTCATTCATTTCTTTCTATCACTTCCAGGAATACCAAAGCTATATATACACACATATTAACTTCAGCCGAAAATAAAGTAAACAATCTTCTAGTATTTTGCACTCTTTTGAAAATATAGAAGCATATGCAATCTTCAAAGGATTCAGGGAATACATTTTTTCTAGAATTTGGTAGTCCACTTAGTCTAATAATTTCTCTTTAAGGAACATTCCATATTGCTAACTAGCTATTCATAATGTCAGGGAATGTTGCTCTTTTCTCCAGCTTCCCTCATACCTCGATCAGATGGTTCTAGCTAATATTTCTGGTACTTGTAAATAATTATATCCTTGAGTGCTGTAAAATCACACTAATTCCTTCACCATTAAGAAAGGAAAATGTTTCTAGTTTTTGATGCATTATAAGTGGGAGATATTAATTTCTAGATGAAATTATGCATAAGCAGGGGGAAAGCTTTGTACCAAGATAATATTTAAACATAAAATGTTAAGCACCTTAGGAATTATGAATGATTAAAAGCAAATAGGACAACACAACCATATCGTATTTGGATTGTGGGCCCTTCTCCCAATTGTGCATTTTCTACTCCCCAAAGCCAAAAGCATCTTTATATGTTAAAATTGTGTAGCTGTCAGGATAGATGGTTTGAACAGTAGCAAATACTCAAAACCAAAGAAATAACATACTTCAGTAAATGTGTTTATGCTATGTCATATAACTGAATTATATACAGCAGAGTAGTCACCTTTTTTGTTTTTATTGTCAATACTTTGTCATTTGTGCAAACTGCCTCTAAGCAATGTAATTTCTAAAGAAAGTTTTTAAAACTTAAAGGAAATTAATTCATACCAATTTATAGTATTATTTACTAATATGGTACTACACATACTTTACTATTTGAGGTGAATGGCTTTGTAAAATTATAGTGAAATGATGAAATTGTTCCATTTTAAATGGAAAATTCCACACTCAATGGGTTAATTTCAATTCTTTCCAGTTTTATTCCACTATTAGAAACAGATTTAGTCCAAAACCTCGCATATTTGAATACATTCATATTTCATAAAATATGAATATACTTTGATTTATTTTCTCCAAAGAAATAAAGCTGGCTGACACTTAGGTTTGTTTTTCCCCTCATGCTTCGGTGTAAACAGTGTTTTATGTTGTAGATGAATATGTATCTTATAATGGACTTAATGCACTTAGCATATAGTCTTTCACTAAATACGCTGAGCATTTCATTTTGGGTAGCCACGATGACACTTGATGAGCAGTTTTACATAGTTTGGGAGTATGTTTATATTTCCTCAAGCCTTTTAGAGACAGATTCTCTGTTTCTGACAAATATGGAGCTATACACCTTCACCATTTGTGACAGGTGACACTGTCTTTCAGTAAACCTGTATCTGCCTACTGTGATGGAATTGAGATAAGACCGTAAGAGTATAGGTCCTAGAAAGAGGAAATATTTCCAGTTCTTTATAGGCCTGCTATGTTAAATCATATGATGACTGTGTTAGTTTCCTAGAACTGACAAGCCAAGTACCACACATTGGATGGCTTAAAACAGAAACCTATTGTCTCATAGCTCTGGAGGCCAAAAGTCTAAAATCGAAGTGTCAGTAGGGCCTTGCTCCCTCTGCAACCTGTAGGGGAGAATCCTTCCTTGTATACTCTTAGCTAGGCCATCAATCTACAGCGTTCATGGCTCCAATCTCTCCCTCTGGAGTCACATGGTGGTTTATCCTGTGTGTCTTCCCATTACCTTCTTATAAGAACACTGAACCTATTGAAGTAAGAGTCACTCTATTCCAGTATGGCCTTATCTTCATTAATTCATCTGCAGTGACTCTATTTCCCAATAAAGTCACATTCTGAGGTACAAGGGGTTCGGACTTCAGCATATCTTTTGGAGGGACGCAATTCAACCCACAGCAACCATTAACCAATATCAGATGTAAACCTAAACTGCTGTGGCCACATCTAAACAGCTAGCTAGGATCTTTCTCTAGATCATCTGCTCTCTTCTTGAAGGAGTTCTGTTGCCTGGAGATGGTTTCCAAGTTGGTGCTTCGCTTCTCCTTTAAATACCAGTCAGGTGGAGGAAGAGAGGAAAGTGAAGAGGTTAGATGATAGATCTACAAATGTCTAGTCTGTAATAAATATCTTTTTGCAGGAATTTAGATGTACTGTCAGACAGAAAAAAAAGGAAAGAACTTCCTTCTCTCTTGCCACTGTTACAGACTACCCTAAACGGGTCCTTCGGAAAAATACTCGTGCTGTCCACTAAGGGTGCCCTGTTTTCCGTAAACTCTGTCCTGTGGAAGTCAGTACTCTCCATCATTCACATCCTCCAACTCATCAATGGAAAACTGCTATTGAAATAATAATAATAATAATATAAAACAAAACAAACACCAGTGGAGAAAGCATTCAAAACAAAGTGGGGAGGTATTTTCCATTACCCCCCAGTTTAGCCTTTGTCTTCCAAGTCCTCTCTGAAGAGTGTTAAATGGTGTTTGGCTTTTTCCCTTTTTTGTATTTCTCTTTTTGGAGAGGATGAGAAGTCAATGAGATTTTTGAAAAGGCTCAGAACAGAGAGGTCACTTTTGAACAAATGACATGTAAGGCAAGATAAATTCACATTTTTCAGGCCTCATGAGAAACAAGGCCAGCTTTGTCTGGGATTCACTGAGAAGTCATTGAAGGTAAGCGTCAGCTGCCCACTGGTCATGACAGAGGAAAACTCAGGGAAACATGAGCTAAAGAGACTTTATGTGTAACCATAGGTTGATCATCCCTAACTTCCCACAAAG
Source organism: Carollia perspicillata (assembly GCA_004027735.1). Lineage (NCBI taxonomy): Eukaryota > Metazoa > Chordata > Mammalia > Chiroptera > Phyllostomidae > Carollia > Carollia perspicillata. Next base: position 28,139 of record PVKM010002291.1, on the reverse strand, counting down.
CCCTTTCATTTCCATTTGGAATGAGTATAAGATAACCTAGCCAGGCCAGCCCCTCTGTCACCAAGCAAAACTCTCGACATTTGCCTAATTATCTGTTCTCATCATCAGTCATTTCTTGACGTCTCAGCTTCATTCAGATGCCAGGTATTTCCGAAATTAATCATGTCATTGAAAGCGGCATCTTTTCATGTAAATGGACGGTATTATCTGGATCAGAAAGCCCCCCCTTTGAGCAGTGAAAGCACATTTGTAGGGAAAGTGTCTGAAATCTGACATGCTATCTTCCCACGAAAGACTCTTAGTGCTGACCTCCCAGCAAGCACCAAGCGCTTGTCACTGGGAGCTTGTGTGTGTGGTGTGCATGTGTGTGTGTGTGTGTGTGTGTGTGTGTGTGTATCTAAGAGCCTTGGGCTGGCTGCATGCTAATTTGCCCCATTGTTTCAGGGTGACTGCCTTTGCAGTATTTAAGAACAAAGCTTTTTTGCATAAGCCCTATGCACAATTATTTTATGTTTACTTTGAGGCCCATCATCCTATCTTTATTGCAACTGTATTAGGGGACCCAGAGCTGCTTTGTCTCCTTGTAAGGCTGTGGATTACAGGCAGGGTTTAGCAGGATGCCAGAACACTCCTCTTTCATTTAAAAGTATTTTACAAATGCTTCAGGACCTTGGGCCAGATCAGCACCACGTGGCTTTGCTCAGCCTCTGAGTTCGGAGAGGGGGGAGGAACATATTTCTAAGAGTTTGGCAAAGTGCTGTGTAATTCACTTTTTAGGTTATGACATTTGGTCCATGAAGGATGGGCAAATGAGGAACAGAAAGTAAGAAATTCCCACTTGTAGAAGTGTCACCAAAACTGTAACAGAGCCCCTAAGAGGGTTACATACTCAGATTCACAGCACTGGCTGGGATGTTATCTAATTAGCAAGTAGGTGTGTCTGATGAGGAGCCAACCCCAGTAACATTCTGCCAATGACAGAGCACCGACCACCCACCTCCTATAGGTAAAGAACGCAGAAGGAAAGTGCTTTCTACATCTCAGACTCTCTTTTCTTTTGTTCTGTGCTTTAACAACTAGGTGTTAATGATGGAGTATTTTTCCTCTGGGAGGAGTAAAGAAAAGTAATATTAATTGCCTGCAACCCTCCCTCCTACATGGAAATAAAATTAATGTTGTGGCATAAACTGGAAAAAAACAGGAAATTAAAAGTTAAGGAGGACTTGACTTGAGGTGGTGAACACACAATACCATATACACATGATGTATTCTAAAATTGTACACCTGAAACCTATATAATTTTATTAACCGATGTCACCCCAATAAATTCAACAAAAAATTTTTAAAAATAAATAAAAAGAAGAAAGTTAAGCTGACACTTCCTTCATGATGTTTTTACTTGTTTTGTCTTTGTAAAATGACTATAGTATGAGATAATTTGCTGGAGGAAAGACCTAATTATGAAGTTCATCAAGAAAGGGAAAACATTTTGAACCTCATTTTTCTCTCTTAAACCCCAGCTGAGAGCTGGTTTTGAAAGTACCCCAGTTTCTCTTATCTGCTTCATTTTCCTAAACTTGAAGACTTTCTTTAAATCAAAGGAGAACGGAAACCTCCTCCTCATAGTCTTCAAAACAGCTAATACTTTTCTCAGTCTTTAAAACAAATGGACACAAGACTCAAGAAAATCAAGAATGTCCTACATCAGAATGGGTGGAGAGCACAATTTGTCTGGAATTTGGAAATACAGTTTAGAGTATTCCATTATCACCCAAAGTTCTATAAGGGAAAAAAAGCAAATATATAAAATCAACTTCTGAGAGGCTGTATTTAAGAAAGACCTCAACCCCTCCATGCTTTTGTAGTGTTTGAAGATTAGCCAACAGGGAGAGAAGGGAGTGTAACCTCAAGAAATGAAACTCTCGGCTGTTGGCCAGAAACTCGGTGCATTCATCTTTCCCCCTTTGCCGAGAAGAATGTTTCTGGGGAAGTTCAGTGAGGGTCTTGAACTTCTCAGGGCTTTTCTGAACTCCAAAAATCAAAGGACTGTGAAACTTACCTTTCTCTTTGCATCTGCTTCTGCCTTTAGTCATGCTCACTGTGGCCTGGCCCCCTTTAATCGTTTGAGTTCACCGTTATAAATACGAATGACTTATTCTGGTGCCCAGGAACGCTCTGCAGTGCCCTCCTTTCCACCGGGTGTATCATTTCCAGTCTCTCTTACTTTGCAACAATACCACCACCTCCTGGGCTGCTCATGATTTCCATAGATGTTCCTACATCGCGTTTCAGAAGTTGTTCAATTTCCTTCAGGACAGTTAACTGTAGTAACTACATTATAAGCTCCTTGAAGGCAGGGCTCTCAAATACAAGGACAATCTTAAAAAATCAAAACATCAGGCCACAGGGTCTGACGAAGGGCACCTTTCTTCTGCATGAATTCATTTATATAAAAACAAGTGGGGAATGTTCTAAATTAGCACTATGTGACCAGCTTGAAGACCAGCTTTACTGTGAACAATCCCTGTGTGTTCACGTTATCTGTGATAGTGAACCCAGTAATGCAAAGGTGCTTAACAAATTTCTGTCAAAGTGAATAGAAGTCATCAATGCTAAATCATGTGAGATGTCCACGGAAGACCATACCTCTCCACGAGCCAATGTTTTTTAAATCTAGTTCTTAGGACAATATGAACTGAAAAGTTTACCCTTGCTCCCCTGACCACACAGGTGTAGGTACGCAGCCAGGATTCATTCGGGTCTCAATCCTCAACAAATGGTGAATTCTGCCTATTTTTAAACATTTGCTTCTCTTTATTAAGCTCAAACCAAGGACTGGTGGGCAAAATAAGTTGTGTCTTTATAGAATTGGCATACCTGGGGTTTTTAGGAGTTGGCAGTATCCTGGATAAAGAGATATGGGGGCGGGGGAGAGTGGTTATGACATACAGCAGGAACAGATAGTCTTTTTTTAAAGATTTATTTATTTAGTTAGTTTTAGAGAGAGGGGAAGGGAGGGAGAAAGAGGGAGAGAAACATCAATGTGTGGTTGCCTCTCACATGCCCCCAATTGGGGACATGGCCTGCAACTCAGGCATGTGCCCTGACAGGGAATTGAACTGGCAACTTTTCAGTTCACAAGCCAGCACTCAATCCACTGAACCATACCAGCCAGGGCTAGATAGTCGTAAGGTAATCATCAAGAAGGGACTGTCCACAAGGAAATCAAGAAAACAGGGAGCAAAGTAGAATTTTGCTCTGACGTCAGTTAAATTAGTCATTAAATATTCCAAAAGTTTTCTGATTTGAAGTTTTACTCCTGGCCTGTGTTTTTTAGGGGAGGAAGTTTGCACACACTGGGCCGTCTCTCTCTCTGCTGCACTGGAAAAGTTCACATTTGTCCCTGCAAAGTGAAGTCAAGACATTAGAATTAGAACTGTAGATCCTGCTCACAGTGGCTGGGACTTGAGGATCCTACTGTGCCAGAGTCCTTGGCTTTGAAGAGAATTCAGAAGTTGGACTTGTAAAACCTCTGTGCTAAATGTTATCAAGAAATTTAATAGTTCAAAGCTGAAAACCTATGTCATCACTTTTGGCCCCAATTTCCTTCCTATGGCATTCCCCAACTCTTTTATTAAAAAATAAATTCTTGCCCTGACCAGTGTGGCTCAGTTGGTTGGGCATTGTCCTAAAAACCGAAAGGTTGCTGGTTCAATTCCTGGTCAGGACACATGCCTGGGTTTGGGGTTCAGTCTCTGGTTGGTGTGTGTACAAGAGGCAACCAATCAATGTTTCTCTCTCACACTGTTTCTCTCTCACTTTGTCCCTCCCTTCCCCTCTCTCTAATTAATTAATTAATTAATTAATTATTAAAAATAAATAAATTCTTATTCTTTAGAAAGGCAACCATATTCCTACAGTGTTTTGCAAGCTGCAAGAATTCCACTGGAGGAGTTTCTAAGAGGGCTCCTAGCTTAAAGTGAATAGCACAGCATCTGTCTTGCTTCTCAATCATCTGTAGTCACATTATCCATCTTAATTTTAAATGAATGACAATCTCAGACCCTGGAAGGAGTCACGGGCTGCTTTGCTTCTTCCCTAAATTGGAGTGATCTAAGCAGTCTCAAAAACCAATTTACAACTCTTCCCATTCCCTCCAAATCTATTCAAGTTTGAGCTCTGATTGCTGCGTTAAAAAATATTTTGTCTACCTTGGAAGAAATATTCCATATATTATAGTCAGGACACCTAAGTAATGACAATGGCCTATTTGTGAAATATCTTCTACCTGGGGAAACTTGAAAATATGCATCATTTTATAGCTTAATGGTCTATATTTTCTCTCTCACATTTCCTCAAGAAGAACTGCAGAGAGAAATTGTGCAGCTTTAGTTATCAGTGCATTCTAGCTCTGTAGTAGTGTGCATTGCTTCACATGATATGTATGCTATTAGAATTTATATGTAAATCTTTCCCCTTTTTATTGTTGCTAAACTTGATCTTGGCTTTACATTGTCTTATACTGAATTTCAGATATTATAGCCTTTCATTCCTAATGATCTTTCTTTGTAACAATTAGCAAATATTTCAGGGTGAATTCAAGATGTTTAATTCATCAAACATTTAACTGCCTAACATGGACACAGTTCTGTGCTGGAGAATAAGACAGGTCGTAGCCTGGAGGATTATATGCTCTAGAAGTAGAGCTATAAAAGAACACATACACATACACATATATACACTCACATATTTTTCATAAAAACTGTGTGTTCATAAGAGCAATCATTGGGGAGATGGGTTCCAGAACCCAAATACCTGTGTTCCAGGCCATGCTCTGTCACTTATTGGCTGTGAGTCCTGGACAAAGTTATTAACATCTCTGTGTGCCTCATTTACTTCAAATAAATAATGGACATAATAAGAGAACCTTTATCAAGGGGACTCCATGAGAATTACATTCAGAGAGAACAGTGGTGGACACTTAATGGACATTGAGTAAACATTAGCCAATATTATTATTTGTTTATCTGTAAACAAGAATAATTATAGTACCTTCTCTGTAGGGTATACTTGGGAACAAATGACTTAAAGCATTTAAAAGCTTGTAGGGGCTATCATTATTATCATCAGCATTGGAGATGTACTATCAAAATGCTATAGGGAAGCACAGGAGACGGGGGTGGGGAGGGGTCTGGTTTAGATCTCGAGTATTGTCAAAGGCATCAAAAAGGAAAATCCAAACTACCTTCAAAGGATGAGTAGGATCTTGAAAGACAAAGACAGAGGAGGGCTTCCATGGCAAAGACAAATAAAAATAGGCTGAGCAAAGGTCCTAAAGAGAGTCATGGGTTTGGAGCAGATTGCAAAGGATGAATGTGAAGGGCTATGGTGAAGGAAGAAGAGAGGTGATGGAAACTTTGTGTAGAAAAGTGTATCTAGAACATATTATTGAAGGTGTTCCATAGCCCTAAATATAGATAAATAAACACAGAACAAATAAGTAAGTGAGCTTCATCCTGTGAACAGTTCAAAGCCAGTGGATTTCGTTTTCAAGGAAAAGAATCACATAATCAAATCCATTTTATATCATGTCAATAGCAGTGTGGGAAGTAAATCAGAGAGAAAAGAATGTGGAAATAGGAAGCCAAGCTGCAGCCACAGCCTGGTGTGGTGAAAAGGTTAATTAATACACAAATGTTGGAGACATAAAAAAAGATTGGGAGGGAATCTACAGATCCACCAAGCATAATGTAAGGACCTTATGTGGAGTCTAACTGAAAAAAAGAAACTTCAAAAGACATTTATGACATTTACAAGACAAGTGTCAATATAAACACTGACCAGGTATTTGTTAATTAAGATGTTGCTGCTATTTTTAGGGATGAGTGTGGTATTAGAGTTGTACACTTTTTTAAAAAAGAGTTCTTACCTAGTAAAGAAATATATCGAAATAAATATGGATAAAATTTCATAATGCCCAAGATTTGTTCCAAATGTGATTTGGTCTATGAATAAAGAGCAGGCTTGATCTGGGAGGCTGAGCAACAGCCACGTGGGGTTTGTTATAGTCTTCTGTCCACTTCTGTATATGTCTACATTCTTCATTATTTTTTAAAAGTTTTTAGTAGAAAGAAAGTACCTCAGCAGAAAAGAACATAAGGTTTCCAGAGGCATGGCACAGGTGAAATCAAAGATGCTAGTGGCCCCATGAAAGAAGAGACAGACAAGATGGAGAGACAGAAAACAAACTTAATGCCAGGTGTCCAGGTCCAGTGACTAGACGGGTGATATTGATCATGACCAAGAAAATAAGGTGATTTCACTTACGAAATTTCTTTACTGTTTACAAAATGCTCTTGAGATTACTATTTCATTTAATCCTCAGAATGGCCCTATGAGAAAAGTTCAAATAAGGTATAGCCCTGGCCAGGTAGCTCAGTTGGTTAGAGCATCGTCCCAGTAAGATGGTGGGTTTGATCCCCAGACAGGGTACCTACAAGAAGCAACCACTGAATGCATAAATAAGAGGAGCAGCGAACTGATGTTTCCTTCTCTCTCTCTCTCTCCCTCAAATCAATAATTTTTTAAAAAGTTTAAATGAGGCAGATTTTAGGGAGGAACACAGCGAATGGAGACAGGACCACATTATGACTTTCATGGGCCGTAAAGGCACTTTAACTTTTGTGGACCACTTCCTCCATCAGGAACACTAAATTATAATTTATGACTATGTTGGCATAAAGAATATATTGATAATACACATTAAGATATTTTCTTTGACTGAGAAGTTCACCTTTGTTCTTTTTTAAAGAAATTAAGATATTTTTGCAGGCTCCTCAAAGTACTGTGGGCTCTTGACACTGGGAAAGATACATTAACCCTGAAGGAGGGTGAGGGACCTCAAGGAACTCTTTATGGGAAAACTCACGTTTCCCAGAATCATCCCCACAGATGGCTCACAACCTGACAACAGAAGCGTAGGCAAGCCGGAGGAGCTCTTTGTAAAGATCTCGTTCTTGGCTGCTTTAAAGAGATAATTGCCTTTGTGATGTCAAAAATCTGCTAAGAAGGTTTGTGAGTGTAATTTTCTTGACTACAGAGTAATCACTCTTATTCAATAGCTTACAACTTTAAGTTTAAATGCTGGATGTCAAGATAAAAATTTTTTTGATTTAAATACTGATTTCTTAAGCAGTCTCTTTGTAACCCTTTCCAACCTCCCAGGTGCACATTGGACCACGTATGAAGGAAACTCTGAGGAATGCGCGAGGGATAAGACATCAAACTAAAGCACTGATGTTTATTTTTTTGGCAAGTTAATGTTGGAATATTGATATCCAGTCCAGAGTCTAATTGGTACTTTAAATTCTCATTCAGAAATTTTCTAAACCCCATTCATAAGTTGCTCTGTCTTTGAAGGTTGTCCCCTCTTAGTCCTACAGAGGGAAAACAAAGAAAGAATAGATGGGGGAGGTATATACTATAGTTCAGTAATATATACAGAACTATATACTGACTTCCGTAACAGTGATTTTCTTCAAAACGATCTGCTTTGCTAAGTTAAATTATTGCATAGCCAAATCAGTTACTCATCAATCTGGACTACAGATTCTATTTTAAGTGTTCAAAACATCACATTGTTTGACTGAACTCGATTAGTACTATGCTTTTCATTTCTGAAAAATCATGTGTTATCATAGATTATTCTACCCTGAGGGAACTATTTTTTCCTTTTCTTGTGGCATTTCTCGTGACGATAAGCCACTCTCGGACCCTTCAGCAACCTCCAAACATGCACACACATACACTTACCCTCCCTCTCACAAATTTCTTTGTTATTTTTTTTTAAATTCACACATCAAAACCATTCTTGCATATTTAACCAGATGAGAAGATTCGTTGACTGTTTCTGGTGTGACAGCTTAAAATGTCAAATTCTGTTTCCCCATATGAGATAAGTTTTGTTATTTTGCTTTTATTATAGTTATTTTCCCTTCATTGATATAATGATTTCTCCAGTTATTGGTGAGTGTGGACATGGTAACTGCCACCCTGCCCCTTCCCCTTGTCCTTTACTGTGCAGCAGGACGCCCCCCGTGAGTCAGCCATCGCTTGTCTTGGGCCCCAAGACAACTGACGCCACCCACAGATCTTCCTGCCTGAAGGGACAAGGATCCAGATCTCGTCACCAAGGACCTGCTGCTCGGGGAACGAAAGAGTGTGGGCAGGCAGAGGAGGCCTGCCTCCCGCTGAAGGTGGCTTTCCAAGAACATGCTGACGTTTCTGGAAGGTCAGAATGGGCAAGATCCACGCAGGAAAAACCATGAACCCGTTTAATTTATCATTTGTTTGTTTTCATATCTTTGCTTTGCTACATGTAGAAATGGATTCAACCTGAGTAGCTTGAAACAGTAAAATGAATAATGGGGAGTGGGGGATGCCACTAACTTGAACAGAATATATTAATGTACACACACACCAAAAAAAAAATCCTCAAAACTATTGCCTATATTGGGAAGTGAAAATTTATAAAAGAGAGGCAGACATAAAAGAAGAAATTGTTTATTTGTTTGTTTGCCTTTATAAAACCCATTTGGGAGAAACATCCGTATATGTACATCAGTTATCTGGCTTGTCCCAGTTACACTGATGTTAGAGATGTCCTTTGTTAGAAATTAATGTGTGTAATAAAGTTTTACATTTTTCATATGTTTTGAAGTATATGAGCTATATTTCTTTTCACTGCATAATTACTTTTTGTATACAAGAAAAATGAGGTGCTTATCCCTAAGTAAATAACCTCAAAACAAACCAAGAATAATAGTTACATTCTTTTCATCTTCTAGGCTGTACACAATAAATATTTCCAGAAACTTTGTAAGTTACATTTTGTGACTTTTTCCAAAAAAAAAGAGAGAGAGAGAGAAACTTTTATTGAATCAAAACTAAGTTCAAACTAAAATATGCCTCACTCCCATATTCATATTTTGTTTTACTTTACTAAGAGTATAGACTAATTAAAAATACCAGCTCTTCTCCTAGTTCATAATAATTTCCAAAATGTCTTCCCTTTATAGTACAAAGGCACCTCTTACTCAGAATAAACCTTCTGAAAAATAAGACCAGATTTAAGACATTTTAAGTAGTTTAATTTTCTGGATAGGTGCTTTCAGTAACTCCTAAAGTCTTGTAAAGGAGAAGGTTATCAATAAAATTATATATATAGATAACAGTTCCTCTTCTTTGCATAAACTGTGTTTTTAAGGCTAAGCATTCAAGGCTCTTAAACAATGGGACTACTTTTTTAAAAATAAAGGAAAGTAGCTTTGTCATTCACACCCTAAAGAACCAATTTGAGTCTTTAAAAATGTTTCTGTGGAGCTGCACAATTTCAAATTGGGGAGGGGGTTAGACAGTGCTACAAATGCCAGCAGACTTATTAAGAGACCCCTAACCCCTCCTGGAAGCTGGCTCCGCTGTAATTACCCGTCTGTCTGTTGCTTTCTTTGCCCTCCCCAACAGCACTTACTATGGCCTTGAGTTTTTTAATGTTTTATTTAATCCGGTGAAGAAGTTCTCAGGTTTGCCAAACTTGAGTAGACCAGGGAAATATTAATATTTTCAGTTGCTCGTGATGGACTCTCTTTATAAAGTATTCGTGCCATCTATTTTCCCCTCATCTTGCAGTATTTATGACTGAAACTCAGGGTTTTTCTCTAAAAAATAGGAAAATAAAGCCACGGTGTTTTTTCTCTCTCTTTTTCTGGTTTCTAGAATAAAAACTGTGTATATGGCTATGGTATTTGTGTAAACATTTAGATCAAGAGAGCCGAGACCATACATCCATAAATTAATAAACATAAATTAATGTGTTGTCTCTGTAAGTGAGAATTCTGCATTATTTTATTACTTCTTAAACATTCTTGTTATTTACATTTTTCTATGATAAACAATTATGATTTTTATAACAACCAAAAGTATTAATTTTAAAAAATATATTGGCTCTGAATTTCTAGTAAAATTTGTAAAGTGAGTTAAAGGAAGTTTTTGATCGCTTTACAAAATAGAAAACATTACCTTTCTCCTAGAATTTGTATCTGCATTGGGCACAGAGAGAGCAGAGAGGGTTACTGGTAAGAGTAAAAAAGCAAAGGTAACAGATCAGTAGGGATTTACATTAGGCAGCAATCGATCTGCCTTAGAAAGGTTGGAAAAGAGAGAGCTGATTCAAATAATCAGAAAGATTGATCTGAACATATTGAGAGGGAAGAGGCTAGTGCGAGGAACGATGGTGAGGATATCTCATTAATACAGGAGTTTTACTTGCTCGCTCATTTATTTGTTTGTTTGAAGAAACTATCTACAGAGAATTACAGTAGCATACCAGCAATTGACACTGAGGGAAGAGTAGAGGCTAAAGAGAAAGACAACTTCAAATTTCCGAGTTTCCTGAAGAAGGGTAACTTCCTGCAACGATGGACAAAAGCCTTAAAAGTAACTGTTACCCTTAAAGACCGTAGTCCATGTGACAGTGCTTTGGGACATAACCTGAGAGAAGGGTTGACTCAATCTCTTCCCTTTGTTCTCTGGTACCTTTCACTGACACGAACACCTCTGACCAGTCTGGTGGGTTACAGGTGGTCAATAGGCCATATTTGTTTCCAGTCACTATTGCTAAAACTCATCTCTGAGGATGGGAATCCTGATTATTGGATTCTAAATTTTCCAGGAGGTGTCACACACATCCTGGTCCACATCCTCTCACATGCTCATGTTTAGATGTGGCTTTGAAAGTCTTCTGTAGCTGCCAGTTACCCTAAAGTAAACCCAAGTTTCCTGCTTACTCTCCACCTTTGTAGCTCTCACCACTCCCCAGCCAAAACCCCTTTGCATTCAGGACCATGTTCTCACCAGGTAGAAATGCTCTAATGTATTTCAATCTTTTCAATTTGGTATGTCTTGCCAAAGATACTTTTTCTAGATTCAAATGAAAATTTGGAAAAGAGAGAGCCAATATAAAGTTTAAAATTCATATGAAAGACACTCAAAATTCCACACCACGCTGACCCAGCCCTTCCCCAAACCCTTGCAAACTTGTGGTTCAACTCCACATATTAGCTTCGCTGTACCTGGGCTTTCACTGCAGACTTCCCATCTCTCTGTTGATACCTGGATCCAGTCCCTCGGAAGGTGATAATCACTAAGGCAGAGAAAGAACACAGAGTGTGGACGCTCTTCTCAGACACATTGTATTGATTATTTGTGAGTTTTCCTGCTTTCCTCTCATTCGCCCATCCTGCCACCATGTAAGAGAACTGGGACCGAGTTCCAGAGTCGTGACCTAAGTGCTCCCCTGTGACTGACCTGTCCACTCGGACTACAATTTTTGCAAACCTGGAATATTTCAGGTGAATTAAGGTCAAGCTTTCTGCAAAAAGACACTCCTTCTATTCTCACCCCATCTCAGGGACACCCCCCCACACACACACCATGTCACCATAGCCTGTTCCAACTGAGACTTGAATCAGTTTAACTACATGGTTTCCCTTGTGCCCTATAGCAATTAAAAAATAAATAATACCAACACTGCCATCCCTCCTGATAATGTGGGCACTCTTCTCATTTCTTTTAGTAAAAAACACGTTTCACACTTTGGTTTGTTTATTGGATAGCATCCAAATACAGAGTCGTAAGCTGAAGGACAGAGTTTGAAATGCTCGCTTGTCTGTTTATAGATGAGTAAGTGGACTTGCTGCACTGGTGCTGTGGGGATGGTGACTTGCAGGTCTCCTATTTATTTATATAATTCACTGAACGTAACCGATTTTGAATTACAGCTGATAAATATTTGGAAAATATTGTTCCTAAGTATCTGCAGCTTGTTGACAGTGTGTCAGGCTATTTATTTTGAAACGGCATCTCTTTTTATTGAGAAGTGAGGTATAAAGCTGAGCAGAGACTCATCAGCATGGAACATAATTAAACTGTGGAGGAGAAGGAAGAGGAGGTGGCTGTTAGGTGGCTGACAATCCGTCCTCCCTCACAGGGACAACTTCTTGAATATGCAGATGAGAATGTTGCCCTTAGATGTGCATTTGAACTTTCTACATTCAGTTGCTTCGGTTTGATGATGCTTCGGTGGAAGAGGCACTAACTAGGATCAGCAGATCATTCAAACCAAAACAGTGAACACTTGGTGATAGGTTACAAAAGTGGTTACAAACTTTTTTCTTGCTTGGGTTCACGTTCTTAGAAGCAGGCTTTGCAATGCAGTCATTTTAGAGGTAGAATCTGTTTCTCCATCGCTTGAACCTGGGTTGCCATGATGAAATACTTTGGCCAATGCATTGTAATAGACACTCATTGTACGGGTTTCGAACATACACTTCAAGGGGGTTTTACCTTCTGCTCTCTCTCTCTCTCTCTCTCTCTCTCTTGAAATCATGAGCAGCTGCCATGCCAGTAGCCTGGCTGTCCTGCTAGATGATGAGAGACACATGCCTAGTCACCCCCATCACCGCAGGTGACAGCCAGCCAACCCCCAGAATCAGAGCCGCCTAGCTGACTCGAAGCTGACCACAGATGCATGAGTGAGCCCAGCCAAGACCAAAAAACCACCCAGCTGAAAGCCCAGCACAAATTGCAAACCCACAAAATTATAAGCTAAATAAATAATTGTTGCCTTGAGCCACTAAGTTTTGGGGTGGTTATTTCAGCAGCAAAAGCTAACTGACGCAGGGTTATGATAACACAGTGGGTCATAACCAATGACCAGCATCCCAGTCGTGTGACCACAGCGTAACTTCGTTTCTATATGAACAAGCCAGCTCTTTATTCAACCTAAGTGTATCGAGCACCTAATCTAATTCATAACCTGTCTGTTCAAGGTGCCGTGAGTATGACAATAAATAAGACAGACTAAGTTCCTGCCCTTCTGGAACTTTTATTCTAGGGACTCGGGGACAGTAACAAATAAACAAGTATATAATATAATGTGTGATTGCAAACAGTGATGTGAAATAAACAAAGTGAAGAAAGAGGATAAAGAGTAAATGTAAAAGGCTGTATTTTATAAGAAAGTCAGAGAAGGCTTCACTAGAAAGGAGACTTGAGCAGAAAATAAAGGGCAGAAGATTTTCCGTGTGGAAATCTAGGGAAATAGCACTAAATGTTTGATGGGACATTTTAAATTAAAATCTTCTAGTGACCCCCATGAAGACCTCAGTGCAGGTTCTTTTCTGTCTCTTTACCATGATTCTCATTCCTATGTCATTATCAAATCTCCGCATTTTAGACTGAGTGGTTTAGTCACACAGTACATTGCTAAAAATATTGCTGGTAGGTTGAAGAATTTTCTAACATGGAATTGGTGATGGTAGGCAAAATCATATTTCCATAATTATACATATGGATTCCTTTCATGAAATAGAAGTTATTTTTTAGTAATTTTGCATTCAACTTTTAAAAATATGTATTATAACTCTCTCTTCCTTTAACCCCTAAGACATATCTCTAAGGTGAGGCAGGAATTTTTTTGTTGCTGTTGTTGTTTGGTTTGGTTATCTGTTTGTTTGATTTAATAAAGCACACCATGTAGTTGTTTGAGATTTTGAATAATTGTGTTTTGTTGTCTGTGGTGAAAAAGAAATTAAGGGAGACATAAAGACAAAACTTTACAACTCACGTTCTATGTTTGATTATTAAACAAAAATAAATTAAAATAACCTTTAAATTTATTTGCAGAATTCTAAAAGCGTCTTGGCACAGGTCATAGGAAAAAAGCAAGTAAGTTGACTTTCAACAAAGATGAATATCCATTTAATGATCAAGCAAATCATGTTCTACAAACTTAAACTAAACCTGAAGGGGAATTCGAGCAATGACTTAAGAAAAAGTCAGGTTTGGGGACACATTTCACCATATGACTGTGTATGGAGCAATGTGGCAAAGACTGCCTGCAGTTCTTCCGTCTTCCTGGCGCAGAGCTAGACTACAGTTCCCAGCCTGCCTTTCCTTTGCATGTTGTCACATGACTGAGTTCATGCCAACAAAATGTGAACAAAATACCCTAGCACTATAAAAACTTACATGCACTCTTCTAAGCTTTTTCCCTTTGTTTAGCCAAATCCTGGTACCCAGCCTAACCTTGTAAGGACATACTGAAGCTGGCCCAACCTCAGTCAGTCTGCGTTCCTGAAAAACTATGGGGGTCAGAGCTTCTATTTGTCTGTTAAATGAAACATAAACAAAATGTTTGTTCCCTGGGCCATGATATCCAATGGGGGTAGGGAGTTGAAAGGGCCTATTGTTTCTAAAGTTTAGCACATCTGAATTAATATCTACCTACAATATCTACCAGCAATATCTACCTACACCAGGAAAATAAATGCATAATATTTCAATCTCTTCAGTGTACAATCTCTTCCGTGAGAACGCAAGGCAGGCAGCAGTTGAGTGAAAACAACCACAAGAGATGCCAACAGATCTCTGATTAACACATATGTCTAAAAAGACCATGTTTTTACGCAGGGACCTTACTGCCTATGCTTTGACTCCTGACAGTGAAAAGCTCTTGACTCCATAGTAGGCACTGGAAGTACTGAATGAATAAATAGAGTGAGTGAGTGAAGCGCTGCAGTGTGAGAAGACTTGAACAATGTCGAAAAAACAGTTTTCACCAAATAGTCTGCTTTGAGATGACTATGTGAATTTAGATATGTTTTTATCTCTGAGCATTCATTAGCTTCTCTCCTGTGAAATTATGAGGTTGGCCTAAATTTCTCCACGCTGGGAAGTTCTCAGCCCTGTTCCTAAGGTTAAGCGGGCCCTTCCAGTAACTAAATGAGAAAAACACCGAAGGTTCAAGGTTACTGGACTACGATCATAGAGCTGGGCGGCCGGGGGAGCCAACGTCCCTTCGAATTCAGGCCACAGTATGAGCTGCCCTTTCTACTTCTGTGGTGTTGTAGCCTAAGCATCCAGAAAAAAAAATTATAAAAGGAGATTGTTAAAATCTACAAGAGGCCCTAAAAAGTACATGGTCTGCACTCCCCCACGTGACACGTAAATAAAACATGGGCCCTGGAGGCTGACACACAGCCACTCCTTTCAGCCAGGCCTAG
This sequence comes from Carollia perspicillata, assembly GCA_004027735.1. NCBI lineage: Eukaryota > Metazoa > Chordata > Mammalia > Chiroptera > Phyllostomidae > Carollia > Carollia perspicillata. The sequence goes on along the minus strand of PVKM010002291.1, from coordinate 13,017 downwards.
AATTCAGGTTTCCTGGTGTGCAGCCCAGAGCACTTTCTCCAAATTCTCAGTGGGTCATAGCAGATATCGCCTGTGCTTAGTCTTACCTAGGTTTCCAATGATGTCTAACCCTTATACTAAGAACATAGTTCATGTGTTTCTTTAGTTGGTTAGTTAAAAATAGTTTTTGTTATTAAGACCTCAATCCACGCGTTTGTTTTCCCTCTATCCGCTGTGCATGCAGTAGGGCAAAACTCAGCTCCATTTGTTACTTTACCTTTTAATAGCATATTAACTATAATAACCTTAGTAGTCTCAAGGTCTTTGCAACAGGCTCTCTTCCCATTTGAGGGGTGTTTTGGCCTTTGCCCTGCAAATACATGATTTTATACACTTTCTTCTACCAAACTTCACCAGGCTGGTACCACCAAATTAGCTTTCAAATCCTGGCACCCACATTTGCTATATTTACTGGGTGACTGTGTCTGTAGGCAGCAAAGCAGGAAATATAAAAGAAAAATCACTGGGGGAGATAAATGCTGCGGAGAGTGCCACGTCTCAGTGGGACGGCTATCACTCAGACGGAGTGAAGGATGCTGAAGGGAAGACGTAACTCACGCATGGAATCAGAAATCCTAACAGAGGGAGTAGACACAGAAGAAACAAAGAAGAAATGTAGCTGAGTCTTTAGCCCGTTCATTCATTCAGTGAACATTTGCTAAGTAGTAGAGACATGTCAGACCCAGCAAAGTGAAACAGTTACATAGAAAAATAAAACATGGCCCACCTCTCTGAGAAGCTGTTGAATAGAAAAAGTAATCAGAGTTGCTGCAAAAATATATGTAGTTTACTACCCACAGACACATAGACACACACACACCCATCTGGCTCAGCTCGCCTAGTAAAGCATGGCGCCACAGGTAGCCAACCTTGCGGCCCTGGACAGTCCAAGTCTATACCTGTTGTCTTGGTGTGACTATTAATAACGCCTTCTTTCACTTCACAATTGTCCTCATTAAGACAGGAAATTGTGTGGCCATTTGACTTCCATGTTCTATGGCAAAGGAAATTGCCACAGGTCCTGGGAACCAAGTAAACTATGACTTCACTGTATTAAGGGAAATGGGGAAAAGTTATTTAGAGGAAGGGACATGTACATTGAAGGGAGCTCATCTAAAGTAGGTGAAAACAGACCACAGTGCTTCTTCACTTTGACCCCAGTGAATACCGAGGCTTATGCAGAACTTTCATTTTTAACAGACTTTATTTTTTAGAGCAATTTTAGGTTCACAGAAAAATTGAGCATAGAGTACAAAGAGATCCCATATACCTACCACCTGCACCTGACGAGCCCAACTTCTCTGGCTATCAACACCTCCCACCCAAGTGGTACATTTGTTGCCAATGATAAACCTACACTGATGCATCATTATCATCCAAGGACAGGCAAAGTTCTTGCCCTCAAGGGTTTAACTTCTAGTGTGGGGGACTGCCATTAAAACAAGTAATTGAATGAGAAGGTGTGGATTGCCTGGCATATGACAGATGTTTAGAACATTTATTCTGCTAATATGCATTGAGTGAGGTTGCTGGATTTAACCAATAAAAGTAAGGGGGGATATTTTATATTAGGTCTTACGTTTGGGTCACTTGTAATGCTGTATATTCTATGAGCTTTGACAAATGTAGTAATGACATGTATCCATCTTTACAGTATCATATGTAATAGGAAATAGTAATTATTTTGTATGATACCACAATAGTCACAGCTATCTTCTTCTAGCTATCTTCTAGGAGTTTTACAGTTTTTCATTTTACACATAGAACTAGTATTCATCTTGAGTTCATTTTTGTGAATGATGGAAAGTCTATGTTTAAATTAACTTTTTACAGGTGAATATTCAGTTCTTCAGTATCATTTGTGGAAAAGACGAGGTTTTCCCCAATGTTTTCTCCAAGGTGTTGTCTTTGGTCCTTTGGAAAAGATAAGTTGACTATATTTCCGTCGATTTACTTCTGGACTCTGCACTCTGTCCCATTGACCTATTTACCTGTTTCCATGCCAGTAACGCCCTGTCTTGACTACTGTAGCTTCAGAGTAAGTCTTGAAGCCAGGTAGTGTCAGTCCTTCAATTTTTTCTTCTCTTCCAGTATTAATTGGTTATTCCGGATGTTTTGAATTTCCATATCAACTTTGGAACCAATTTGTCAAGATTCACAAAATAGGATTTTGATTGGCATTATATTGAATCAATAAATTAAGCTGTAGACAATACTGAATCTTTCTGCGCATGACCATGATATATCTATTTTAGTTCTCATTTGATTTCTTTTATAAGAGTTTCAAAGCCCTTATCATATAAATCTTGTGCATATTGTGTTAGATTCACTTCTAAACCTTCCTTTTCCAGGTGGTAATGTAAATGGCATTGTGTTTTAAATTTCAAGTTCCATTTGCTCCCTGCTGATGTGTGGGAAAGTGATTGGCTTTTGTATATTAACCTTGCATCCTGCAACCTTGCTATATTGCTTCTTAGTTCCAGTTTTTCAGTCAGTTCTCTCAGACGCTCTACCTGGACAATCATGTCATCTGTGAACATAGACAGCCTTATTTCTTCCTTCTCAATCTTCGTGTTTTATTTCCCTCTCTTGTGTTATTGCATTAGTTAGGACTTTCAGCACCATGTTGAGAAGGAGTGGTGAGGGGAAACATTCTTGCCTTATTCCTGATCTTAGCAGGAAAGCTTCTAGTTTCTCACCATTAAGTATCATATTAGCTGTAGCATTTGTGTACATGTCCTTTACCAAGTTGAGGAATTCCCCATGTATTCCTAGTTTGCTGAGAGGTTTATTTTTTTAGTATAAAGTATTATTTCCTTTAAATCTAAATTATTTGAATTTTATTGTTTTAATATTTTATCATGTTTATCCATATTTTAACATTTAAAAAGCCATCACGACTTTTTAAAAAAATTATCCACGTGTTCTTACAAATTATTTAACTTCTCCATAAGAACCCTTAACATATTCATCATAATTGTTTTAAATACATGGTCTGATATCATAGTTGAGTGTAGTTCTGATTCTTGCTCTGTCTCTTGTCTCTGTCTCTGGAGACAGAGAGAGAAAATGAGAGAATGAGTAGCCACAGTGAGATGAGGTTCAAAACCCAGTGTTCCCTCTTGCTCGTTACAGTTCTCTGGACAATTACTCCACCCGGTTGAGTCCAGTTCCTTCTCCTGTAAAAAATGAATATTGACATCTTGTTTTGAGGAGACATATATTTGTGCAAACACACACACACACACACACACACACACATTATATCTAGTCCAGGAAGGATCTGGTGAGTTCAAAATTCTTCAATAATTGTTAGTTCCTTTCCCCTTCCTCTTACCAATTGCCACAATAAATCAATCTTTCTGGAGATATTTCCTCCGCATTCAGATGAGGACAGTGATGCCAAAGGTCACAAACTCACAGGATTGTTTTGATAATCAAAGTGCGTATGCTATCGTACTTAAAAGCAAAACAGAGGATACATTATTAAAAAAAGACAAGGCAAGAATACTAGCACCATAATAATAATAATTATTATTATTATAAATATTCAAGGCTGTGCCTGACTTACCTATCTTTATGAAGTTTAACACTGCATCAAAAAGTCTTACATGACAATCCAGCCTGTGTTATTTTCCAAACCAAACTGGTCATTTACTTGCTTTAATTTTTTTTCCTTCAATAATCAAAACTCTTTGTGTCCAAGAATTTATAAGATGTGTCCAAAGAGTTTTCAGTTACCTTTCCTGAATTTCATAAGCCTGTGTATTAGAGAGCTGCAAACAAAAGGCTACAGTTCTCCCTCTCCCCCGCCTCAACATAGAGTCCTTCAGTCTCTTGTTCACAAATGCCAGGATTTTGCCCATCCTGGACTCCCCGCCACTGAGGATGGCTTTGAGTGCTTAGGCATGTAAACCATCTACAAATCCTCCATACCAGGACATCACAGGGAGCATACTAAGCCCCGTAGAGGTGGAAGGCAGAAATGTGTCCCTTGTTTTTCTCCACCACCCCTGTTTTATGGCTATTCCTCTCCATATTTCTTACTTACCAGAATATCCCATTCAATATTTTGACCCTGCCAGGCTTATAAGCGACCAACCCACCAGTTGTTTCCAATATTGCAAGATGTAAAAAAAAAAGTTATCTTTGTCTCACTAGTCAAGAACTTCCATACATACACCATTCTCCTGGAACCCATTCCCTGGAGCTAACAAATTAGGTCTTTGTCCTGCATGTTAATCCTCAAGGCCCTACAAAGCAGCCAGCAATTGCCTGTCATTTCCCTGCATCCTTTTCTGCTACTTCCAGGGAAAGAGCTCTGCATTGTCGACTAATACCAGGCATCTTGTGTGATTACCCGTCACTAAACTGTAGCCACTGGATGTTGTTATTTCTTAAAAAAAAAGTAACTCCTGCTGCCTGACCTCACAGAGCAGCTTTCTTTATGGCTTGTTCATTATTGTCCTCGCATTAATCCTGTGCACTGTAATGCCTACCCACTACACGGGTTCCCTTCCTCTTCATCCAGTTTGCTTTTCACTGTAGCTGCTGAGCAGCATAAATCAATACAATGCTCACCATAAACACCACAAGTGCTAACCCTGCCAATTGGCTCTCTTTAATTGGTTTCAGCTAAAAACCTGTAAACCTGTTTGAAGTGAAAAGGCAGACAAATCAAAGGCAAGACAAATGACCTGAAAGCCCTGGCTGAGCCAGGGGTAGCGAGCTCCAATGGGGCATTTTTCATCTCTGTCATGGGGTTTTTCCATTTCTCTCTGGATCCTGTTTACTTCCCAGGTATTATACTTCGGCAGCCTCCCCATTTCTAATTACAAAAAGGAAAATGTAAATACTCCAGAGGCTGAACAGTGCATTTGTGTCATTGTGCTGGAGGAAAGAGCAACTCGGTAAATATTCCCCACAGTTAGGGATATACTGACTGCTTTTCGTGGTTACCTTCTTTACAATAAACTTAAGTCCTGACGAATTCTCCCTCAGAAGCCACACACAAATGGCAGATTTGCTGGGCATTTTTATGACAGTGCTGAGTTTTCAAAACCTATAGCTTAGCTTGTTTCAAAGTGCATTGCCTGTTTGATTTGCATTGCTGCAGGCAGAGCCTGTGGTTCAGATAATGTGCATTTGTTTATCTACAGTGACAACAGTGCCTCAGGTATGGCTCAGTTTCCAAAAGTCTGTCATTCTGCTGGGGCTCATGGAGGTGACTGCACGAAGCCATTTCACCGCAGGGGTTCCAGGTCAAAGGTCTGTGGGAATGGCCTCTTCACTGAAATGCACTTCCCCTTGCCTTAGGTCAGTATTCTAGTCAAGCAAATTGCCTAGTCCAGGAACAGAGCCACTGAGACAGGAACCCTTTTCTAGAAGGTTCCAAATCGAACCAAGCATGCAGTGGTATTTGAAAAGGAGAGCTCCTGTGTTCAACCAACAGTAATGAAAAATATGTGTTAAAGCAGCCGCGGAGAAATCCCTTGGGTAGAAACACACCAAGACTGACACTCATAGGAGTGCTTGTCGAAGAGTAAAACATGTGCACGCACGCATACAGCGTGCACACACACACAAAATGTTGGAGAAAAGGCGCTTTCATGGGGTCTGCGTTTCAGCAGTGCAGGCTGTGTCTCACAAGCAGGCCCATCTCTTAGGCAGTTTCCACATCTAAATTAGCATTTCAATAACACAATCCTTTCATCACACTCTTGGAACTACTTTTATCTTCCATTTTATTTAAACAGGGGCTGCAGCCAAATTTTATGAGAGGCTGGAAGCTAAGGCAGCCCCGAACTCGATTCATAAATCTTACACCCAATTCAGGGAGCACAAATGCAGTCATCTGGCATGTTCATTCAGATCTTTCTTTAGTGTTATTTTATGGTTCTCATTAGCAGACCCCAAAATGCCACTGGCACAATTTTCAGGGAGCACAGAGGCTGAATTCTAGTCCTACCCTCAGGATGAGGCTCATGGTAGAAGGTCTCTCCCACTCAGGGTTTAGATACATCTAGGAGGAAGATCCCTACTATGGGATTTTTAAGCCTTATTAGCCACTGGGGCATGCCCTTTGATCAGAGACTCAGAATAGGATGCACAGGGCATCTCATTACAACATATGCAGATCAAGCTAAAGGATTTTTTGACTCACAGAGCACATGCTCCTGGTTCTGAGCTAAGTCATCAGAATTGTCTCTCTCCCTGTGACGGCGTACCAGTCCTGCCTCCTAACTCCCCTTATGCAAGTAACACGGCGCACCTTCATTCATTGTAGGCACTGAGTTGCTCCTCTTAGGATGCCTTGGAGAATCTGTTTGCAAGCTGATGGATCACAGAATATTCCGTAATACTTGCAGACTGTTCATTGTAAAGTTTTTCCTAGTGTATGTAGTTGCTGCTCTGTAGGGAAGGATGGGGGCAGGTAGCAAAGCAGTTGAGTGTATAATACCTAGCAATAAATAACTGAAAAGACTTAGGAAATATAGCCTGTGTTACAAATTTACTAGAAATAATTTTAAAAATTGCCCCATCAAACTTGTTTCATGCGTTGAGCTATTCAAAGTATACTGCAAGAGGACAGCCAGGGGTTTTCCACAGATGAGCTCCCTGGATGTTCAGAGGGCTATCAATTTTCCTTAGTTTGTTCACAAACACACAGAAAGAGCTAAGTTTCTCAGCACAGAATTTCCTTCCTATCTTAACTTTCTTTTTTCCCAACATCCCTACCTCCACCAAACCTGAAAAAATAATTGTCTAGGCTTTGGCAAATGCCGTGTTGACAATCCTCATCTAATTGTAGGCTCATTAGAAGATGTTGAAAGTGGAATTCTTCTGATCTGCCGTTCCACTTTTTCTTTTTTCTTTCCATGGCTTATTTCATGTTTAATCTTTAAAGTGAAGATAAATCTCTACAGGAAAAGCAAAATATCCCTTTAATACAAGTGTATAAGTAGCTTAACCTTTCCATGAAAATAATTTCCATTTAGCTAAATAGCTTAAATATTAATGCTCATTGAAAGAGACTAAATGCAAGATTGCAGAAGGGAGAATGACTATGCCAATTTTTAGCTATAATTAAGGTTTCGGTATGCCAGAGTCACCATGATGCTGATTTAGTCTCGCTTATGATGGCATGAGCTGGCAGTTTGTGTTCAGGACGTAGGGCTGGTGGAGAATATAACAATGCTGCTTTTTTGGGTAGCAGATCCCATTCGCGTTCACTCTTCTTGTAATTGCCACGAATCAAAATGGGTCTGTGATAACACAGTCGGAGAACATTTCAAGAAGCCTGAACAGCCACTATTGCTTCACGGCTTCCAAAAAGGTGGCTGGGAAGACCTTTTTATCTCCTAACACTAATACATTCTAGCAAGCAGCCCCTTTGATGTAAGGTCTTCTTCTCATTAACCACGGGATTTGTTTCGGAGAAAATTAATCTGTCCACCTTTCCTTCTGATCTCCTTCCTTTGTTTCTGTTGACTCCATAGATCTGGATGTCATCAAAGGGAAAGCATCCCAACCTCCTCTCCTTCCAGCCTAAGCGGCAATTCTGAGCCAAGTGCCCCACCGCAGCTCAGAAAAACCATCGATGTCTAGATACTTTGGGGTGTTGTGCCTTCACAACTCAAATGGATTTGGAAACTTTTCCCTAGTCTCCACCCAGTACTTTGTCTCATGGAGAGGCAAATGAAAGGGGCAGCTAGATGTGGCTGCGCTAGTCCAGATGCCTGCTCTTCCCTTGTCTTCTTGTTGAATATCAACCAAGAGCATATTTTCATAAGAATTGTACAGGGAAAATGGGAATCTGCTAAAATTCTGGACAGCATTCCCCAATAAATTCCAAAAATAAATGCATCAATATTCTTATTTAGCACCACCTGCAAGAAAAGTCTATGGTCAGCACTCAGGCTCAATAATGTGAAAATGGAAATTATTAGTTGGGAACCAGGTTTCAGGATCAGGTCTACAGAGGATAACGTTAGACAACAGAACAATTCCTCTTGGAGAGAGTCTTCAGAATACCTTACAATTATGCTATGTTTGGAATTTATGTGTTAGCATTATTCCCCTTTGGGTCACACTCATTCTTTCAAATCAAATGGCTTTCAAATACAAACTCCACTTTGTGAATTATGGAAATCTATTCCTTATCAGCTTTTCCCAACTGAGGTTCCTTGAGAGAATTAAGCCCCCCAGAAAATGATGCCTGTGACTATTTTCTCAATTCTCCCAAGGAAGGCACTTAGCTAGTACTGTTCTAGATGCAAAGGAAGTAAGTTAATTCACTACATACAATAGATGCCTTAGGGCATTAGGACTTAATTCTCTAGCAGACCTGGAGAAGGGCTGCTGGATGCTTTAAAAAGAGCAGAGGAAGTTCATAAAAAAAACTAAGTGGAGTAGTACTGCAAGGTTCTCTGTGTCCCCAGATATTGTCAGCACAACGACCACTACAACAACTACAGCTGCGATACTACGACTAGTGCTACAAAGATGAAGGTTTCCATGTGCAGACCTGTCCCTGTACTGACTCCTCTGCTCATTTAACCAACACAACACCGGTATGAGGTGAGCATTATCATTATTATCCCATGATAGCTAAGGAAACGACAGTTAGAAGGATTAACTGACAAACAGCAGATCTGAACCCAGAGCCTGTCTGACATTTAACTGCCAGGAGACAAATCAAAAAAAGGGCCAGGTTGGGGAGCTGACAGGCCTGAAAGCTCCCCAGCCCAACTCAGCTGCTGGAACACGCAGGAGGATGGGGAGAAGTCAGGGTGAAAGTTCAGGTTGGTTAATGACCACAGACCAAGAGGTCAATGAAGAAAAGAAAAAAAATATGCCAAGAAAAGGGCTGGAGCCCCCCAAAGAAGAAATCAGTGAGAATCATACCAGGCACAGGGGTGCTCAGAGGAAGTTACTAAATTGGCCTGGGCTGTGGGCAATAGTGCGAGTCAAAAGAACATCTTTAAATGGCAATTAGATCCAATTTCTTCCTTTCAAATAAGTATAAGGATTTGAACAACCTTCTCCCCTCACTTCCCTCCATTGCCTACCCAGCTTCTCTTTGATTCCCAAGAGACAGTATCTCTAATCTGACTCCTCAAACACCGTGCATGGAGCATAAAGAAGGAAGTGGGGCCAGCGAGTCGAAAAAGGATGGAAGCAGAACAAAGCTGACCGAGAATTGACTGCCTGGAGTTGAAAACCTTGTTCTGGAGTTAAAAGCCACGTTCACATTAAAAACGCATGGCTACACACCCAAGGGTTTCCTTTAGTGTCTTACTGAATCTGTTCTCTTAGTTTTTTTTTTCCTCCAGATTGGATCCTATTTCTAAGATTTATATAAAAATTATAGAAATCAACTAACTTCTAAAAAGAATAAAACATTCGGATGCTCTGAAGGTCAAAAGCAAATGCTCTGGATAGGCTCCCGTCAGAGCTACCTCCTCTTCCCCATGTTGCAAAGCTATTTCAATGATAGGTGAATTGTTCTGATGCCAACAAACTCACTTGCTTTAAACCTCTTCTTTCCAACATTGCACTTAGTGGTGTTGGATATCAGGGGCACACTATTTTTTTGTACAGTATTCTATTGGATAGATTATAAGATGCACCATTATTTTGCTTTCTGCTAACAAGAAAGTGCTGCTACTTAAACTACAACCAATCACTAACTGTGAAAGCCATTCTTGCCTTTTACAGGGAGGTAGGAGAGTGTGCTTCAGAAACTGAAATTTGGCAACTCCTTGTCCTTTATTGCAGCTGCCCACACAGTCCCGATACCCCTCAGGAAGACTGGGAGCCACTGTACTAAATCGAACATCTGCCCACTGCTGACCAGGACAGCCCTGCCAAGGGACCCAGCCCCGCTGCAGCTTTTTCCTGCTTGATTAGCCCCTTAACCTGATGAGAGCTGAGGACCATAATCTATAGCTCTTGGACATCCCTACACCCCCACCCCTGCCAGAGAACGTAGCCCAGGCCAGGCACAGAGAAAGCACTCAGTCAGAGGCTATTTCAGTTTACAAAGTACTCTTAAATCCATAGTTAAAGTGGCCATGTTCCGTATGCCACTGACCCATGTCACACTCCTAAAATGGGCAGGGCAGGGATTGTTACCCATGCTTTATGGGAGAACACAGATACAGCCAGGTCAAGTGGCTTCGCTTGCCAAAGTCACACAATGAGTAAATGGCATTGCTCTTAGGGAAGCTTGCAGATGCTGACTCTCAGAGCTCTACTTTTTCCTTTTTTTTTTTTCTGTTACTTCTCTCCACTCCCCCAAGTAAAATGCCAAGTCTGAAGGTTGCATCTAGTGATTTGTACCCGTCTGGAGACTAGGGAGCACCATGAGCACCTGAAATTAGTGTCTAGGACCTGGTCCCTGTGGCTGCCCAGGGCATCTCAGAGCCACGCCCCCAGACGCCTGCCAGCCACTCAGCAGACCTCGCCTTCATCCACACGGAGCACTCCCACCTCATCAGCCAGGAAGCCAAGAGGCCACAGCCCTCTTTGATTTAGAACTTCTATTCCCTCTGTGGGTATTTTCTGAAATATACATTTTTAAGTTATAAGAAAAGTGAATCTCAAATCCTAGAATACCTGATTTCTCCTTGTTGAGGAATAAAAGCAATAATAACACTGTAAAAGGGGAATGATTTCATGAGTTCAATAGGCTGTTCTTTCTAGAAAGGAAAAAAACAATTAAAGCATATATTTTCACTGTTCTTTCCTTGCTGCAAAAGGCAAGCTTCCTGGCAGAAATCAGAGCATTCAACTTGCAAAGATTTATGGAAGAAGAGGATTTTTCTGGGGAATAATTCTCCCTTGATTCAATTCCCCTTTATTCCCTCTACCTTCCCACCCTCTTTTTTAAGAAAATGAAAAAAATAACTTCCTTTTTTTCATAAAGGGAGTCTCAGGCAGGATTGTGGACATCATGGGTGCCTCACTGTAATGACACACTTCCTTTCCCATTAAATAATAAAACATGCCATAGAGTCGCACAACTCCTCAGACCCAGGGGACATTAAACCAGCCTCATCAAGCACCATCCATGTGGAAAAATATGAATATATTTTTACCTGGCACACACATATTTCCTCGGCAGCAGCCGCAGAACACTTGCTTCTTATGGCCTCAGACTCACTCCTTCCCAAAACACAGTGGGGAGAGAGCAAGGGAGGGATAGGGACAGAGACGGAGACAGAGAAGGGATGGGGATGGAGGTAGAGATGGAGGTGGAATTGGAGACGGAGATGGAGATGGAGAGAGAGAGAGAGAGAATGAGGGAGAATTTTAATGATGACCACCGAAAAAGAGACCTGCAACGTCTGCAGAGAACCCTGCATAAAAGAGTATGTAGAATTGTTAATAATTCAGTTCTTAAATATGTTTTATTTTGTTTTCACTTACAAAGTGATTTTTTTCAGAACAAGATTTATTTCTTGCCTCTCTTTTTCTCCTGCAGGCGGGGTTTGGGCTTAATTTCTGTTTATTATTTGGGAATGATAGGATATTTTACCTCTATCTGAATAGCATTTTTCTTCCATGTTAGCACAAAAGAACCAAAACCTTATGCTTACGAAGGACCTGTTGAGATTTATATGGTGAAGCCAAATAAAGATACAAATAGTGAATTTCATCGCAAAATCCACTAATTGTCAGATTTTTGTGGAAGACTCTAATTAAATCCCATAGGAAAAGAACACCAAGTCGTGGAAAAAGAAAAATCAGTCATTTAAACAACTCTGCTAAGGGTTTAAAATAGACACAGAAGAACATCCTAAAAGTCATTCGTTTTTTTTTTTAACAGGCAAGGATAAGAGAAACCAGGAACAGAGTGATGTTGGGCTAGATGATAATATTCTGAGCATATGAAAGGTAGCATCTATAAAAACTTTATGAGATGCACTAAATTTATTCCAGACAAAAATCTTCATCGACTGACTGCCTATTAGATTGTCTTTATTGTCTTTCTTTATAGAGCTGTCAGAGAAAGATTCCTCATGCTCAGCCAATCATGGAAGATTTCTTCAAAAAAGCCCTGGAGAAGAAAGAGATTGGTACATGCACCCAATCCACGTAGACGAAAACCCCTCCTCCAGTTCTACCGATAACAGCTGCCAAAAAACCCGGTGTCTTTTATGAGACGCTCTTCAACCGAAAAAGTGACAAATCTCCCAAACATAAAACACTTTTCTCACAAAGAGAGAGCACTAAGCTTGAACCACAAGGTTCAAAAATAACCTTCTCACAGATGCAGATGGGAAAAGAGACATCAAAATTTTTTTCCTTGTGATTTAGATATCCCAAGATTAGTAAGGTCAACTCACTGATTTTATATTCATGCCCTGACAAAAAGCCCACTGTCCGAAGCTGGTAAAACACTGATGTCTTGCCCTCACCCCTACCTTGGACATGGCATGTCAAAATGGCCAGGGATTTGAAAAGGTATGCGAAGGGTAAGCTGGTTGAAAAGAACTTCCTGTACTCCATTACCCTCCTGGGCGGTCCAAAAGCAGGACAGTGCTCTGCAAACCTCTCCCTAAATGCTGCACAACTATCCTCAAATGGGAAAAGGGCTTTTTTTTTTTTTTTTTTTTTTGCAAAACTCTGTGTGACCTGGGTCTTTCCCAGTCTTCCTTCCCACTGCAGGTGAGTTTCCCACATGATTTTAAAGCCAAGTGAGGCTCCCAGGGTGGGCTTCACCCTACAGTCCCACTCTACCTCATCTCCATGTGGCTCCAACCCTCCCTCCCTCCTGCTGGAGACTAAGGCTTGCCCCTGATCTCAGCTCCTGCAGGCGCCCTGCCCCAGCCACAGTACCACCGCTACCTGCACCGCGTACCTCTCTCTCTGTGCCAGCACTTTGTCCTCTACCTGTAATACAGAGCTATACATTGTATATATAGATCTGTCTCATGGTAGCAGTTTCTAAAATTCCTTGAGATTATATTC
>PVKM010002290.1:0-66531 GCA_004027735.1 Carollia perspicillata | reverse complement strand
TTGCTCTAAGGGACGTATCAGTGAAAATATTGCTGTGTGGAATGTCTGAGATTTACCTGCCTATGTTTTCCTTTAGGAATTTCATGGCGTCACAACTTATATTTAAGTCTTTTATCCACCTTGAATTAATTTTTGTGTATGGTGTAAGTTGGTGATCGAGTTTCATTTTTTCAATCATTTGTTGAAGAGGCTATTTTTACTCCATTTTATGCTTCTGCCCCCTATGTCAAATGCTGATTGACCATAGAGACTTGGGTTTATTTCTTGGCTCTCTATTCTGTTCCATTGTTCTATGTGTCTGTTCACCACTCCTATTCCACATAGTGGTGGAAGTCCTAACCACAGCAATCAGACAAGAACAAAAAATAAAAGGCATATAAATTGGAAAGGAGGAAGCAAAACTCTCATTGTTGGCAGATGACATGATAGTGTACATAGAAAATCCTATAGACTCCACCAAAAAAACTACTTGACCTAATAAGTGAATTTAGCAACTTTAATTATTGTTTGTCCTCACTGAATGAGCACCCCAAGTACACAGTGAGGGAGGTCTTCTCACACCTCTCCTATTTTTATCAGAAAGAAAATCATTCCCTTTTCTGTTCCTCTCTTTTTCTATACCTATAGCTGGAACAGAAGCTGGGCAGGATCTCCTAATAAGGAATAAAAAGAGGAGAAAAAATGTTTGCTGGGTAGGGACAAACAATGGCTGTTACCCTCCATAACAAAAAGGCCACCATTTTGAGTTCTTACAGAAATAGGGCAAAAACGAGAGTCACTCTTTTTGCACTGTGTGCGTGTGCTGGTGGTCCTGGAAATTAGTGATGCAGGAATGTCGGCTTCCAAGGTCTTGCAGCTGGAGAACAATTTAAAAATCACGGAAAACAATGTGTCTGTGAGATAGAAAAGTTGTAGTGCATTTGAATACCTTGATGATGAAAGGACATCAGTTTGACACCAGCTTAGAAAATATGTGCCACAACTGATGTTTGTGAAGTACAAATTCTATCAATAACAAATAGACTGGATATGGCTTGTTTTTCAATTCCATAATATTTAGTTTTGTGCACTTCTTAAAAAATAGTGAAACTATCAAATGTAAATAATTACCTGGGTAAAAAATATGAGATGCATTGTATAAGGATCTGATAAACTCTGGAGCTGATTTATGGCTAACTAGACAAAACTATTGTACTTTAAGAAGGGGGAAAAGTTCATTGAGATGCTTTTCTAGCCCCTAACATTAGGGAAAGTGGAATTGGGCCTGGTATTTAGTACCAGGTCAAATCCATGATATTTCTCTTCTCTTTTGAGCTTTGCTATTTGACTTATCAAGATAGCAAAAAAGGAATGGGTTTGAGAAAAGATGGGAAGTAAACATTAGAGTTTTAAAAAAGGACACATTACTTAAAAGGTTTGCATTGAACTCTTGCCAAATTCATGGCTCTGTATAAATATGAGTTCAATGAATGAAGGACTTTGAAAAAAGTTACCACTCTGCTCTGCTTTGTTTCTAGTAAATGCAAAAGCATTTTAGAAGAGTAAGAGCTCCCTGATAAGTATCACTCTCAAATATAGTGCATGCTTTTATGTTGAACTTAATCTTGAATGTCTACTTTGGCTTCCCATAATATCCTGAATTTTTAAAGCAAGCATTTTTCTGGTATAACCATATATTTCAATATTTGTTTTAAAGTTGATTGTTTTCGGGAAGACTCTGTCATCTAGCTGATGATTTATTCACTGGGTAAGGTGTTTGAGGAGGTGCCCTCCAAAACAGCATGCGCAAATAAGCCCGAAACACATTTATTTGTGAGCGATGGTGTTGATGATGTCACATTATCACCAATTTATTCTATTCCATTTTTTCTTGGAAAATACTATCTATAATAAATCACTAATGCTGTCTTATTCGTATAAGTGAGATATCACATAATTCACAATGAGGTAGTCAGCTGGCATAAAATTTGAAGTTTATAAATAAAATTAAGTTGAATAATAAATTTTACTGATCAATAAAGAATTTTAAAACCACTTGATTGTATCGGTGCAATGTAGATATGTGTTGTTTATTCTGTAAAGATAGAAACAAAAATAAAGTGTTCTAGGAAATGGTTCCTATAAGTCTTTTGAGAGTACTAGGAATCTATAGAGATGGATTTTATTATCTTTTTCTTTGCTATTTTAATTTTTTCCCAACAGATAAGAACAAACAAAATAATCACCTGGCTGTTTTTGAAAACTTTGCCCTTTTATTGTTGAAAACATATTTGAATATAACTACATGCTGAAATTATTTTAAGCCCTGCAGATACTCAGTTCATACTTACTCCTCTTGATGTCTTATCCAAAGGTCTTCTATCCTTTTTATATACTTACTTCTGTAATTCTCAACACACTATCTTGCATTACTTAGTCACTGTTTAAACAATGTAGAGCTCAAACTCCGTCAATTAATTAATATATAGAAAAAATAAAATAATAGGTTAGGCTGATGTTGATATTAGTATTATGATCTAACTTTTCAAGATTGACATATTGACATTCTAATATTTTAAAAATTATTCACTTAGAAAATTTTAGGGAGCTAAAATATTAATAGATGTTACTGATTTAATAAATAAAAAGTGAACAGAAGCAGCCATTGCTTTACCATCACATTGACATTATAAATTAATTTATGAGCTACTAGTTTATTGTAATATATAGTTTATAATTACAAAGGCTTGGTATGGCTAATCAAAATACCACGATAGTGTCAAATACAGAAAACATTCAGGATAGTCTTAAACTGTTCATTCAACTAAAAATAAACCTGCAGATAATGATAGACAGGTTTGAAGAAAAATAATTTATTTAGTATAATTACCCAATTTTCATGAACATATAAACTTTGCTAGATACTGTTTTGGTTGAGTTCTGAATGAGTCACCCTATGATGTGCCCTTGTAGTGTGCAGATTGCTTTGAGCTAAAGGCAACTTTAGCAGCAGGGTCAAGGTCAACTTCTGCCTCCCACTCTAACTACCTAAGAGAATTTGAATTAGAGGCATTGCCCATAGGAGCTTATCAGAGATAACTTCTTTTGACCTATCCATAGGGCAGGGCCAACTTCTATTTGCTAAAGGTCTGCTCTTAAAATCCTGCAAGGACCTTTTGAAGCCCTCAAGGCATCTTACCTCACCCCTAGCTCAGGATGTCTTATAGACTCTTGTTCTCTTTTTCTCTTTGAACCTCTCCTGCCTCCTTCACAGGTGGTCTCTGACTTTCTGGTGTATGCAGGGTCACCATATATATGCATTTATTTATTAAATTTGGTTGTTTTCTCTTGGTAAGCTGTTTCACCCCTGTTGGATTCTTAGACCAGCCAGAAGAACCTTGGGGACAGAGGAAGGTTGGTTTCTCCCCCACAACTTTGATAAAGAAAACTTCTGTGAAGAGTAAGGTTACAGGGGGTGATGAATATGAATAGGTATATTGGAAGGGGGTTGGTGCATGAAGACCTGATTACAATGAGGAAGGAAAATGTCCCATGAAAATATGTAGAATGGACTAATTTCTCTCAGAGAAGCTAAGTGTTAATACCACAAAGACAGAATAAACGTATTGTTTTCTAAACAAATAGGGGAGCTAGAGGGTGACTACCCGGTGTTTGCCAGTCAGAACAGATGGTTTGGCTTGTGACTTTGACTAGTCATATTAAGTTATAAAATGTAGAGACAGAGCCATACCTTAACTCCCTCAAGGTTGTGAAGTGACGATGTTTATGAAAGCATATTGTAAATTGTAAATGGTCACAAACAAGTAAGTTACTGTTTTAGCACTATTTTGTTATATGACAGAACTCAAACAAGGTGAGCCCCTGTGCTGGTAGAGGTCACACTAAACAGATGTTTACTTGGTGGGTAGGAGTTCGAATGACTTAACATATTCTACAGCTTAACTGACATTTTAAGCACTTAGCCACTTCTACTCCTTTCTGAGTCTTAGCTTACTAATAACCAATAAAAAGTAGTAAAGCCTATTTTATAGATTTCTGGTAAAAATTAGTTGAGGTACTACATATGAAGTACTTAGCAAAGTGCCTAAGATATATGTTACCAAATTATTAGTAGCTTTAATAACTATAATTGTCCATCCATGATAATTATTACCATGAGTGTAACAAAAATAATATCTGTTCTCATACAATGTAATGTGTAAAATTTTTAATTACTAATGGAGAGCATATAATTATACTATAAAGTGACTATAGTTACAGCAAAACAAACCAAGTATATTTGGAAGTCAATAATTTTATTAAATGATGAAAGTTTCGCAGTAGTAGAGGCCGAACTCACATTTTTAGGAATGTTATTTTTGATTAACCAAAATAATTAAATATATACACCATTAGCTTTTGATTTAAAAAAAAATCATTTTTTCAAAGACCCCTTGAGTCATAACAAGCATGGTAGCTTTATTTTTCCACTAATACTGCCTAAAATAAAAGATTTTAGACTTAGAATCCTAGTATGTGTTTCTGCAAAAGATACAAAAACATAGAATGGTATAATTGATGAATACATATTTTAGCATCTAGTCTATACCAAGGTTTATGGATATAATGATGAATGAAACAAAATTTCTTCCATCATTAATATAACCCTCTAATCTGGGGAGAATTGCCACAGATACACGGTTATAATGTAGTGTAGTAAATTAAGTGAAAGGAGGGTATACCGATTTCAGGCTGTGGTGTGAGACTAATTAAGGAAGGTGTTTTGGATGAGGGAACTATAAACAAAATCTACAGGGTCTAGGCTCCAGATGGTCAACCCCAGGAGGATTTGAGTCTCGTTGACAGAGACTCAAATGACCTTGGGGCTAGGTATACTCATTATTACCAGGGCATCATCACTTCTAGGCCTGCTCAGTAGATAGAGCTAGGAAATATATCTATGTGTACTAATGCACATATACATATATTTCCATACTTACTTCAATAGCAATCTGTGTATGTGTCTATAGATGTGAAACGTATATAATAAACACATACACACACCCAAAGTGGAATAAAACTTAAGATGATGCTGATATAACTATCTATCTATATCTGTATCTATATCTATTTATTTTTAGACAGAGGGGAAGAGAGGGAGAAAGAGGAGGAGAGAACTGTCAATGTGTGGTTGCTTCTCGTGTGCCCCATACTGGGACCTGGCCCACAACCCAGGCAATGTGTCCTGACTGGGAATTGAACTGGCTGCCTCTGGTTTGCAGCCCATGCTCAATCCACTGAGTTACACCAGTCAGGGCTCTAACTATGTATTTAGTTCTTCCTTGCCTCTTTGAAATTTCTTTCTCCAACAGTATAAAAATGTGTTCTAATTATCTACAATGTTTTTAATTATTTGTTAAATCCTAGTCAGTGCACATGTAATTTCAGAATTGCTAAATCATATCCCTATGTGGAAGAAATTTACGAACTATAGTGTTTTTGTATGTTTTTTTCTGTACTTATATTTACAATCTTAAGTCAAAACAATGTTTTCCCAAGTATGTTTGTCAGCTCCTTTACTTACTCCCTTCAAGGTGGTGACAATCACTTGCTGTATTTGTAAAACAATGAAAGTCATCTTCTGCAGTCTGCATTCCATTCTGACACCATGTTTTTGTTTTTGAATATGAATGTTGGAAAATTCACTATGTAGGAACAAGTCTTTGAGTTTTGACAAATGCATAGTCAATTATTCACCACACATTATTATACGAAATAATTTTATTATCTGCAAGGGCTTCTCTCTGCCACCCTTAGTGGACAGCTTTTCCCACACTGCTCCTTCCCCTTCGTAACCATTGATCTGTTGTCTATCCCTACTGCTGCGTTTATTCCGGAATGTCGTGTAACTGCAATCATACAATATATAGCCTTGGGGAGATGGCTTCTTTTACTTAACAAAAATGCATTTAAGATTTATTCACATTATTACATGAATCAATAATTTATTCTTTTTTATACTGTCTAGTTGCATTCAATTATATGGATGTTATCCAGTGTGTTTATCCATTCATTTGCTGACGGATATTTGGGTTGTCTCCAGGTTTTAGTGATTTTAAATGAAATTGGTATAAAGTGTTGTATACAGATTTTTGTATCAACGCAAGTTTTCAATTCACATGGGGAGCTACTAAGAGTACGTTGCTGAATCATATGGTAATTATTCAGTTTATTATTTGCCAGTTCTTTCTTACCTCCAAACTCTTTTAAATTGGGCTAAAGTTTACATAAAATAATACATATTTTAGGAAGTTTAATAAGTTTTAAAAATCTGTTTTTACATGTAACTAATACCCAAATCAATATTTAGAATATTTTGATCATATCAGAAAGTTTTTTTCATGTTCTTCAGTCCAACTTCCCCCACCACAGAGAGACAACCATTCTTTTGATTTTTGTTTTCATAGATTAAGTTAATAGATGTATAATATCATCAACCAACTGCAAATATACAATATGTACTCTTTTGTGTTTGGCTTCTTCTTTTCAAAATTATGTTTTTGATGCTGTTGCATTTGTCTTATTAACTAATAAATTATTCTTTTTATTGTTAATTATTTTTTCAAAATGAATTTATCACAATGTATTTATTAATTTCATAGTTTATGGTCATTTTGTTTTTTTTCCCCCAGTCTCTTTTGGTTAGATAAATATGAATAAAATTAACAGTAATGGTATACATGTTTTTATAGATAAATGTTTTTTACCTCTTATGGGTAGATTCATAAAAGATGTATTTTTACTTTGTAATGATAAATAGTATTTCAAAATAATGGAATGATTTTACACACCCATTAGTAGTATACGAGAATTCTAACTGGTGCACAACCTAACTAATATTGATGTCTTTCTATTTGAGCTATCAAAGTGAGTGTGATATAGTATCTCATTGTGATTTTAGTTTGCACTTTCCTGATGAGTAAATGCTTTGAACACCTAGTCACTACTTTATGGAACAGTCACACATCTTTTTTAGAAGTGGGTGCCAAGGTGTTTGCTCATTTTAAAATTACAAAGTGTACCCTTTAGCATGTATTAGTAAGAGTTCTTCATATATTTTCTATAAATGTTCTTCGTTAGAGAATATTTTTTCTTTCTTTTTTTTAACAGATTTTTTATTCCAAGCATAAAAGAAAAGAATAAAGTAAACCGAGGTCTTATTTTTACATTCTCAATAATAAATGATCAACCTAGAGGAAACACTTTGAAATATGACTCAAAAGACCTGAGTCCTTCACTCCCTCTGTCGAAATGCTTGACCTGGAGCAAATTTCGAAAGCCCTTTGACACTAACATAGTTAGAATGGAAGGAAAATTAATATGTAACTTACTCAAATCCTTTTTCCTTTTTTTAAATTGTTTTCTATGACAGTTGTCCCAATTTTCCCCTGTTGCTCTCCCTCCCCCACCCCCCAGGAATATTCCTTTTGCAGTTATTGGTTTACTCTTTCATTTTCTTAAAAGGCTACCTTTATGAGCAGGATATTTTTAATGTTGATGATGACTAATTAATTATTTTTTCCTTTTAGATATGCTTAATTTTGTCCTAGGAAACTTTTACTGACCCAGGCTTATGAACATGCCCTACTAGTTTTTATTCTAGGTTTTTAGTTTTAGCTTCTACATTTAAGATGCTTCTTGTTGACCTTACATTCTGTTACCAACTGTGTTCGCTTACTAATAGTGTTTCTTTCTTATTGTTGATGTTTATCTTTTACAATGTAAACTCTGATATCATTTGTAAGTAAACAGATTTACACTTCTTCTTTTACAATCTTTTTAAGTTCTCCCTTTTTAAATTGTACTTTTGCACACGCAAGGCCCTCAAAGCACATGCTGAAGGGACAATAGTACCATTTGTAGAGACAAAACACTAGTGTCTCACCACTAATAAAGAGGAGTCCTCTTTACTTCTGATTTGCTGAAAGGCTTTATCCAGAATATCTATTTAATTTTGGTAGATGGCAAGTTCTGTTTTTTTATTTATGTAGATAATGCATTTTTGTTCAGATTTTCTAATTTGGCAATTTACATGGGTTGGTTTTTAAACATTAAATCAACCTTTCATTTTTGTGTTTAAACCCTGCAGTCATGTTGTATGATCTTTTATGTATTACTAGACTCAGTTTGCTAATATTTCTTCAAAATTTTTGCATCTAAATCCATGAAGGATATTAATCTATAATTTTCTTTCTTAGTAGTGTTTTTATGAGGTTTTCATGACAGGATTGAATGCGTTAGGAAGTATTCTCTCATAGTTAATCAATGACTTTGTTTAAATATTTGAAAGATTTTGCCAGTAAAGCTATCTGAGCTTCTTTGTAGGGAGATTTTTACTAATGAGGTTATTTTTCAATAAGGTATAGGGAGATTCAAAGTTTATCTTTCTTCTCCTGATAGTTTTGGCCAGTTGTGATTTTTAAGTAATTGTCTATATCTTCTAATTTCCCAAACATTGTTATAATCTTATTCATAGTACATGTTGTTATACATTTACTAGTTATGGTATATATAGTAATGCTTCCTCTTTTATGTTTGATGTTAAAATATGTTTTATCAGTCTTGCCGTGTGTCTATCAATTCTATTAATCACTTAAAATATTAGCTTTGGTCCTTGATTTTTGTTATGTTATTAATTTTTGCTGTTATTTTTCTTTCTCCTAATTAATTTAAGTTTCATTTGTACTTATATGTTTCATAATGTAGTCTTCTAGCTTCTTTAATTTGCTCTATGCATCTTATGTTGAAAACTTAGCTCATACATTTTATACCTTCATTCCTTTATAAGCACTTAAAATATGTGTTTCCCTCTATGTACAGATTTAGTTTCATCCACACTGTTTTGGTGTGTTATACTTTACTCTCACTTATTTGGAAATATTTTCTACTTTCCTTTGTGATTTATTACTTAACTAATAGGCTGCATAGTAGGATACTGTCTAATTTCCAAATATTTGGGGGAATAACTAGGTATTATTTTGCTTTCTAGTATAATTTTGTTGATATTACAGTAGATACTCTGTAGGATTTCAGCATTTTGAAATTTATTTGGTTGTTTCATGGCCTGGAACTTTTCTTATACTTCTGTAGTGTTTTATAAATATTATTTAGATCAATTGAGTCCATTGTGTTGATCCAATCTTTTACATCATTATATATTTTTACTTGCCTTTCCGATTACTGACAAATGGGTGTTAATGTTCCTCTATGATTATAGAGTAATTCCTTTTTAAACTTTAAGTGTTGTCAACTTTGCCTTTATGAATTGTGAAACTCTGTTATTTAGCACATATTTAAGAATATTCAATTGACCATTTTATCTTTATAAAGTGACCCTCTTTAGTCCTAGTAATACTCCTTGTCCTGATCTCTAGCTTTGCTGAAGCTAACGGTGACACATCAACTCTTTGAGTTTGGTGTTTGCAAGCTATACCTTTTTTTTCATAATTTTCTCTTAATCTTTTCATATCTTTATATTTAAAATGCATCATCATGAACAAAATAAACAACTGGAAACAGACTCATAGTTACAGAGAACAGACTGACTGCTGTCAGAGTAGGGGGGTTGGGGGCTGAGTGAGAAGGGTGAAGGGATTAAGGAAAGGAAAGGAAAGAAAGTCTCATGGGCACAGACAACAGTATGGTGATTACCAGAGGGAAAGGGGGATGGGTGAAGGCAGAAGAGGGTAAATGGATGATAAATGGTGACAGAATGAGACATGACTTTGTGTGCCAAACACCAATACAGTACACAGATGATGTACTATAGAACTCTACACTTGAAACTGGTATTTTATTAACCAATGTCACCTCAATAAATGCAACACTTTTTATAAAATTTAGTTAAAAAATAAAATAAAATAAAATGCATCAATTGGAAGCACGCATTTCTGCATTGCTTTTATTTTTATTCTGACAATTTCTGTCTTTCTTTTTCATTGAAGTGTATGGGCCAGTTACATATACTTTAATTTTGTGGTTTAAAATCCATGTATTATTTCTACATATTTATAAATTATTCCTTCTGCTCTATATTTGTTTATTCTTCCTTGTCTGCCATTGTTGCTTGAGTTACCTGAACACTTTCGGGTTTTAAGTTTGTCATTCCATCTACTTTAATGGTTACTTTTTTACTGTTTGCTCTAGGGAGAATAAGCTTAGCAGCAGGAACAGAAGTACTAAGCGATCTGCAAATGTAAATGTATGATTGGTATATTGTGATGAATAATAGCCCCCGAACATATCCAGGCCCAGGCCGTTGGAGATAGTGAATGCCACCTTATGTAGCAAACCTGTAGGCAAACAATAAGCAAAATTGACTTTGCAGGTGTGTCCGTTAAAGATATCATCATGGGCCCTGGCTGGTATAGCTCAGTGGACTGAGCACAGGCCTGTGAAGCAAAGGGTCACTGGTTCGATTCCCAGTCAGGGCACAAGCCTGGGTTGCGAGTCAGGTTCCCAGTAGGGGACACATGAGAGGCAAGCACACACTCATGTTTCTCTCCCACTCTTTCTCCTTCCTTTCCCCTCTCTCTAAAAATAAATAAATAAAATATTGAAAAATAAAGATATCATCATGAGAAGATTATCCTTGGTTTTCCCAGTGGCATTTGGTATCCTGTCAAGGGGGTTTGCAGTGGAAATTATGGGTTGGGTATTTTTCCAAGGTGGCTCAGAAAGTCTTAATCCTTTGGGAAGCAACTGTCAATATTAACTCTTAGTTTATTAGGGGTCTCCTTGACCTTATCACAAAGAAGTATTCTCATCCTCACAGGAAAAATAATAGGTAGTTCTAAGTAATAATTTTATTTAGGATTTACACTTGAAAATGAAAACCAATATTCAGGAAGATGGTGATTTGAGGATAGCAGTCTTCTTTCTAACTAAAACTGAAATGTTTTATGGAGAATACTTTTTTTTCCTTTGTGTATAGATTTAGTAATATAAAATCATCTTCCGACCATCAGTTTAGGAAGTGATTTTCTGCAAACCGACAAAATCTTAGGCCAAAAGCATGTACTTGTAAAATAAGTGAGGTTGTGTCTTATTTGAGAGTCTATATCAAATATCACTGGTGTGTTTGCTTGTAATAGAAACGAAGTATTGTGCTCATTGTTTTTAACCAAAAACACATTTTTAAGTTAAGGATCCTCCTCTTTTCTTTGCTCTTTTGTCCAAAGTGCTTGGAAAATTTTAAATACAGCATTCTATTGCTGGTGTACTTTAGGGCATTTACTTTGCTTTTTTTGGCTTATGGTGATTACGTAAAGAATCCTGGCATTGTGTTTAGTTAATGACAGTACTCTTAGCTTTCCATGGCCCTCCTGAAAGGTCTACCTGTGAGGCATAGGAAGACTGCAATCAACACTAGTTTTCCTACCAGGTGCAAAGTGATTTTTATTCTCCGTTGCATATATTGCATATTAGGAGGAGAAGAAATTTTTTCCTGAAACAGATGTGAAAACAAACCTTTCTCAAGAGGATTCATTTTTCACAGAATGACTAGGTTTGTCCACTGCTTATAGATGGTATTCTGGGAATCTAGCTCTTTGCTTTTTTTTAAACATTCTTTTACAAATTTTGCTGCAATACACAAATTAGTTTTCTATATCTGCATGCCCACTAACACTAGTTTTCTGAAGTGTGACACAGGACTTCCCGGTGGCATCTTCACATTGTACGTAACTGTTGATAGCCACTGCTTACACGGATAGTGTCACTGTAAACATCCCGAGACTTTCTGGAGGAAAGAAAAGTGTTATCCAATTATTTGCTTAAAAGATAGCACCAGTAAGTAACTGAGAAGGGAGCCTCAACCTGCCGGCTCTTCAACATTCATAAGTTTCCAATTTGAGGCAACTTTCTTGTTAAAAGCCTTCATTAAACAATTAAAAACTAGGAGTTACAGAGTTTGGCTTATTTAAGACAAGAAGAAAATATCTACTCAGCAAAGAAAAACACATGAGGAGAGATGATTTAAACCGGTCGACTTCACAGTCTGAATGCAGGACAGTTGCAGAGCTCAGTCGGTGGGGGCAGTTCCCAGATTACCGTGTGCTGAAAGAATCATTCCGCAGGCCTGCTTGTGCTGCTTTACAGAGCTGACGGGCTCTGAGTCGTTCCAGACGAAACATCGTTTCAGGTTAAATTGCTCTGATCACTGAGGGGGGCTGTTGTTTCTTCAGCCTGATTTATCCTTCATTTACATCCATAGTTAACTGCACACCCTTGATTTCTATTTACAGATGTGTACAGTTAATTTTAAGTCCTCCGTTTTGTCATCTAAAATAGTTTATGTCATATCTTGGCTGTAAAAGTATAAATTTACTATAAGGTAACCAAACAAGGAGAAAGAGGAAAGCTTTTACATAATATTATACTTTAGGACAGAGATAAAACTGAGATCATTACTTCAATTTATAAAAAGAAGACTGTGATGTTTGCGATAAAATCAGATGGATCATAGGTTACTATTATATCTTTTACTATCTTTGAAAAAACTTGAACTACATAAGTAATATGGAATTATAGGCTCATTAGCCACAAAGAGCTCTAGTTTTCCTGGACTTTTTATTCCATTTACATTTCAGAATTTGTGGTGTTGTTTCTTAATTTTACTTTCTCTTAAATACTAAGTCAAATGCTCAGTTTCTATGATAGGTGTTTTTTACCATGCAGCCACTGATGTAAATTACTGTATATGGTGTTATCCTATCCACTAATAGCATTTGCAACACCATTTCCAAAATCTTGGGCTCATAGACCAATTCCACATGGCAAATGCTGTATGAGTGAATCAGATTGTATTAAGTTGCTGGATTCTGATTTAAGCAGCTACATGTTCCCATGTCCTCCAGCACCTAGAAAAGTTATAGAAATGGTAATACATTTCCACTCTAAATATTAGCCATAGCAGATTATTAGTATTTTCTATCTAGGAAAAATATTGAAGATGAAGATTTTTTGCTTTATTTCTCAAAATGTCCTCTGTACTTCAGACTATGTTTCATATATTTTATAGATGAATTTTGTTAAAAATAAAACATTAAATATAACATATTTAAAAGGCTGATAAACAAAAATTAATTAATTAAACTGTTAAATATAAAATAACCAATATTTATTGAATTATATGCCATGTATGATTTTAACACATTTGCATATATTAACATATTTCATCCTCATAACAACTTTATGAGATAAATAGCATTATTGTCTCCTTTTCACACATGAGAGAACTGAGGAAAAGGAGGTTAAATAAAATGTCCAGAGACGCACAGCCAGGGAGTATTCGAGTCAGGTTCCAAAGGTAGGGAGCTTGCTTCAGAAGCCAGAGATTTTCATTGCTGTATCATCATGACCCTTTCTTTCCAGAATTTTATTACTTTGAAATAATTTACTTTAATACCATCATGTAAATTATTAAATTCTCATCCTTGTGGGTTTTTTGTGTATATATGACAAAACAATGAGGATCACTTCAAAATTCACTCTCCTAATTAATGATTTATCATCCCAACACTTTCGTCTCACCAAAGAGCCTTCAGTGCAGTGATTTTAATGTGCAGAACTGGGAGCTGTGCATGGTGCTATTTTGGAACGTTGTGCACAGACCACTGCTTTTTCTCACCATTTGTTTTAACATCCTCCCTGGTGATAGAATAAAGGAGGGTACAGGTGGTTGCTCCCCACGTAGTTGACTCTTCTCCTCTCACTCTGGCCCAATGGGTTGTAATAAGATGAAATCCTGTGGTCGCTTCCCTAAACCTTCTCTGATGATGAAACGCTCCTGCCTATTCTTACTTGTATCTCCTGCCTTCCCGATGGAAGAGAACGGGGCTGGAGCTGGATGACTAGGAGGTTAACCTAAGAATGGAGTTAGCACAGGGCGCAGCGAACCATGCACGTAGCCCGCGTCCCTAAGGCCTTCTCAGAGCAAAGACTCCATTGCAGACCTGAGCTTCCTTCCTTAAATGTTTATGTGAGACAATAATAAACTTCTATTATGGTTAAAACACTAACCTCATGACTGTGCAATCAAACCGGGCAGAAAATTCACTCCATCCTTAGGCCAAGTTTCTACACAGACAGAGATTGCTTCTCCACTGAATCAAAATTGAATGGTATCGGCCATATGATTTTTGGCAGGAGGATTTTCTTTAACTGCCCTTGAAATGAGAGCTATCCTTCTCCAGAGTATAAATATAATCGCTCTGAAAAAATGTGCTCACATATTCAGGGTAGTGCTGGTAGGTGTGGGCCAGAAAGATAGAATTTTCTATCTGGATGGAATTGGTTATGGGTATCAGCTCACAGCTTTTGAACTATTGACACAGTTCAGGCTCCTCATTTGTAAAAATTGGAATAACAATATGTAACTTCTAGGTTTGTGGATTATTAACTCAGATTGTGTGTACACAGCAGCTAGCATATGAAGAAAGTTCTAGAGTAGGAATGTCTTGGTTAAACGCCTAGAACAAACATTAATTAGTTGTTTTATTTGTGGAAATCCTCTGCACTAGTTGGTAGTTAATAACAATTGATACAAAACAAAGAATGATATGTTCTCTCTTTAATAAGTTTACCGTAAAGTAGTTCTCCTGGTATAAATATGAAACTCTTGATTGTTCACTCCCATTACATTCCCAAAGACTACTAGGAGATAAATAAATTCAAAAGAGAAATAAAAGTATAATGCTAAAGCATGTAGATGTAGAGAAAAGTAATAATTGTATTTGAAAAATATATCTCTCTGAGTGAGATCACTATCATTATATCAAAATATGATAGTGTACGCCTTCATTAACCCAGAAAATCAACGACTAAAAATACAGAATTATTTTTCACCCCATAACATTTTGCAGCTCAGTTTAATTTTACTTTAGAAATATACTTATATAATCTAACTCCATGCCGTGTCCAAGAGTCGATAACAATTCAGTTTTATTAGCTTCACATTCCATTCCTAAATGTTATACAACTATAATTAGTTGTTGATTAATTTGAATCAATGACGTACTTTAATTAATGTGTGAACACTTGTATATTCTGAAGAAAGTCAGAAATGTACAGCTAGGAAGAGCCTGGGAGTCACAATTCTGATGTCGACAGCATGCTATTCTATTCTAGTTCTTTAAACGCTGTTCATCCATGTACACGATGCATTTGATAAATGTCAATGAACAAGAATGTTCAGTTAACCAGAAGGCCCAATTTTCTGATCATTGTTGCATAAATGAGTGCTTACAAAAATTTCTGTAATACCTTTAAGATAATTTTTCTAAGTGTAACTTTTGTTACTTACATACTCATGCCTAATGAAAATTATTTTATTACTTATAAATTAATATTTATATGTCAACATGCATGAAATAATATTAATGATAAGTTATTAAACTGCACATGGTACAGGCTATTAAGCTATTCTCTTTCAGGAGGGTGAGAGAAAGGATTTTCCTCGTCGTGTTTTATTTGTGGTTTCTGTCAATGCAACTTCGCAACTGGCCTTCACTTCCACTGAAGACATTCCTTCCAGCCCGTAGCTTCCTTCCTCACTCTTGTTTCAGGACTGTCTTTTCAAAGCTCCTTCCTAGGGTTCTCAATACCACCTCCACAGGTGTGACCATCTGTACCCAACCCCTGAGTCTTCTCAACCCTATAGAAAGATGTTTCCTCCAGTTATTATATCTGTGATGATTCCATTGTATTTTTGTTCACCAAGCTCCCCAGCATTTATGGAAATGATTCCCTGTATTAATTTCTCTTTGTTGAAATTCCCTTATGTGATTTTCTTTGTCCTGACTAGACATGTTATGTAGAACTGATGGACACACTTCTGTATAACCTTTAAAAAGTCCTTTTCAGAAGTCAGTTCCTTTTATACTCTGTACTGGAATCACCATTAAAAACTATTATATGCTTTGTAAGACTCTAGGAAAAATCTATTGTCAGGATTAAAATGAATTTAATTATTTATACTACTTATTAAGAAGCCTTAATATCAATTTATTTGAAGCTCTTCCCAATGAAGCCTTCACACCACTGGCACGTTCCTTTATGACTCCAGCCGTTTTAAGAAACTCAAGGTTTCCGGGCCATTTGGTGCCCCTGTTGCAGCCTGCCCATGCCTCCGTTCTGACTGGTCCTCTGTATCCGTGTATTTGATACCTCCTTTCTCGTCCTCGCCCTTCCTTCTGTTGGAAGATAGCTCCCATGTAGCTTTACTCTTACCCCCTGGCTGCCTCTTTCTGTTTTTCCTCATTACCTAAATTTTATGGGTTTTTTCCACTCTTTTTAAAAAATCAACTAATTAAGAAATATTTATACGCATTCTTTTAGAAATGAGTACATAAAATAAGCAATACACTAATCACTGACATTAGTTTGATTAGTGACCTCCCTGAACTAATTCTCTCCAACGTGTTCCCCTTCATTTATGGTCACTCATGCGATGGCTCAGCCCTGATCCAATAATCTCCTACTGTTTTCCTTTTCTGTGGGGTTCTCTCTGCATGTGTTGGTTCTTGCCTGCCAACCTCTAGCGGCTCACAACTGTATCTTAGCCTTTACTTCATGCGACGACCTCAACATCGGCCAGAATTGAGAGATTCAGTTCTTCCCTAGACATGCCCACGGCTCTGCACATACCTGTGGCCTCCTAGTTACTCAGGAATGTGTTGGAGGTTTGAAAAACCCCATGGGGACACCCAATTCATTAGATTTTCATTTATGGTTTTTGGCAACCTCTTTCACTGTACCTAGTTTTGCCGCTTGAGGCAGATGTGGTTTGAACAATTGTTACTCGTTGCTTTTGACAAATGCCCCATGGTTTAATAAAGATTGCCCAACTGAAGGAGATCTGAGGCAGGCCCGTGATGAGAAGTTTGGCAAAGGGGTGTTTCCATGGAGCTGAGAGATATGTCAAAGAGTGAAAGTTCGTGGATAAAAGGGCTTTTTGCCGAGATTGAACTCCATTCTGCCCTCTTCATTGGCTGTTACTCAGTTACTGTGGTTGTAAGGGGGCTCATTTTCGAGGATACCACAGAGCTGAAAAGTTGGGGGTTGTGATGGGGCAAAATTAAAATGCTGCAAAGTTCCCTGTTCTTACAAAGGTTCAGACATTTTTACGAACAAAGATGGTTGCATATTTTCGGTTGATTTCCAGTAGCCTGAAAAATGTTTAATTTCAAGATTTTTTTTTTTTGATGAAACAACAGCAATTTATTCTTTCTCTGTTCTGGAGATTAGAAGTCTAAAATCAAGGTGTCAGCAGGATCATGTTTCCTTCCTTCTTCCCACCTTCTGGTAGTTTCTGGTAGTAACTACAATCCTTAGAGTCCCACGGTTTATGGTTGCAATCTCTGCCCCCATTGTCTCATGTCTTCCTTTCCTGTGTCCCTCTTCTGTGTTTTCAGGTTTTCTTTTCCTTGTAAAGCCACCAGTTACATTGGATTAGGGCTCACCTTAATCAAGTACGACCTCATCTTAACATAATTACATTTGCAAAGACCCTATCTCCAAATAAAATCACATTCACAGTTACTGAGGGTTAAGATTTAAATGTAATTTTGGAGGGGACACAATTAAACTCACTGCCCTCTTTTTAATTTTTGCAGGATCTGAAGCTGTGACAAGATTTTTTTCCCTATGCACATGTTTAAGTCTATCTTACGTTTAGCTCAAAATACTGTCTGATTTTAGTGGTGGTTTCTTCTTCCACTCTCTTTTTTTTTTAGAATGCATTGCTTAATTTAAAAACATTTTGGGATTTTCTGGTTATCTTTTAGGACTGATTTTTCTTCAAATTCTTCTGTGATCAGAGATCACAATCCCTACTATTTCATCATCTCTCTCCTAGATTACTGTGATATCCTGCTCATTGGTCACCTTGCTTCCTGAAGCATCCAGGACACCAGCCTATTAGATGGATGAATATGAATGATTAGATCATTTGGGAAATAAATTTATCAATAGTCTTCTTACCATTACCAGCAGCTTGTGGTTATATAATAGAGACAATTCTTCTTTTGCATACTGAACTAAAACAATGCTGCCAACCTTAAAGTCATTTTTCTATACATCACATTTTAAAAGATGTACATAAATGACATGTTGTTCCTTTTATTAAGATTCCCTCCGTGGCCTTTCACCATATTCAGAATATAACGCTAACTACTTTCCATGATTTATAAACCCTCAGTCTCCAACCTGTGACCACATGTTCTCCCACTTTCTACCTCATTTATCAGCCACGTGAGCCAAGTTGTCTTTCTTGTGGTTCATGAACTTATCATGGTATTAGGTACCTTTGGTTTTTTTTTATGAAATATTTCTCTCCATTGCTTTATGTGGTTTGCCACTTCTCACTTAGGTCTCTGCTCAAGTGACTCTTTTTTTGAGGGGTTCCTTAGATGCCGTCTCTAAAACATTAGGTAGTGATGCACATAAGAACATACATCTACTCGTGCTGAGATACAGAGTTACACAGTCTGTGAAGAGAAACAGCGTGGGTGGGAAGAGGGGTGATGTTTAAGCTGAGAACTGAGTGATAAGAAGGAGTCAGCATTGTGAAAATAGTTTATTGGTACTATTCATGGGAAGAGCAGGCTGCAAAATGGGCTCTTCCCTTAGATTTTTGACCTAAGCAAACTTTTCTCACAGTATTAATTCTACCTAAAATGTTCCTCTTGTAGGCTTGTCCATATCTTACTCATTTTTCACAGTCCAACTTAAATGTCATCTCCTCTCTGAAGCCTTCTAGAGCTCTTTTTCTCTAGAAGGCCTGGTCTTCCCTCTGCTCCCCAGAACCCCGTGTTCCACATTGCATTGGGTGTGCAGTGTGTAAACGGGGAATATGGCGAATGAAGTTGTGTGGACATAGCAAGGCTGTCGCGTCATGGGCCACACTGAATTTCTGTTCCTGTTCACTATGAAACAGAATGATTTTCTTACACTACAAAGGATGAACTGTCATCTTCATATATAATTAAAAATAAAGTAGAGTGTTAAGTAAATTTAAGAAGGTTCAACAGTATTCTAGATTTATCTCAAGGCATGCTTGCCTGCGTGTGTGTGATGTGAATGTCTGTGTATATATATTCAATAAAGTCTGAAAATATAGACTATTATACATAATATCATCAGAAATGATAGTCAAAGTGTAAAAAATGAAAATGCAACCTAGATTTAGAGATTGTTTGGGCACCGTATTTATAACTTACTTAGAAAAATGTTTATGTGTATGTGTGTGTGTGTGAGTGCATCTGTGTGCGGTGTGTGAGCAGACATGGGCTTTCCCTTCACTGCTATTCTGGGTTTAGTCAGACTGTTGGGTATCTACCATGGCAGATGCTGATAGATATACAAAGAAAATAATAATGCAGGGCAAAGCAATCAGAAGAAAATTACTATGGAAAATACGTAAAACAGTCAAATAGTACTTTCAGTGTTTGATGATAACAGCCTTGCAGGGGAAGAATGATTAAGATTGAAATTTTAGCATTTCAGAGACAGGCCAAGACTAAAACACTCTTTGCAAAAAATAGAAGGGAAATGAGGAGAGGATGTAGTCAAATTCAGTTCATGTGTTGTGCATAAAGGGCATCGTGAGAAACGAAATTTGCATAGCACGTGAAATGTAGGATGATAGAGAAGTTCAGAGACATTTCCACTTCAAAAGCATTTCAGAGTCTTACCAGTTTCTTAAAGAAGAGGTTGAATTCTACGTAAAAAAGTTCTTTCATATCTCATTTTATATTACTATATATGTTCATTCTTAAATTTATGGGCAGTAATATATAAAGTCTTATCTAGTGTTTAGGTTCAAACATTATACCTTTTTAAAAATGTGTAGTAGTGAGAGAGAGGTATTTTACTATTTATAAAAACCATGTTTTATCCACAAACTTTTAAAATCTGTGTCCAAGTCAGAACTTACATAGAGATATTGTTTACTCATATGTATATATATATATTCAATATATATATTCAATATATATATTCAAAAAATGTATATATATATATTGGTGAAGATTCTAAGACACATTTTGGACTCTTAGTTAGGGCAACTATATGTATATTCTAACTTACTTTCTATTTTTGTAATGCTGTGCAAATAATTTATGTCCTCTAATTTTAACTTTGCTAATAATAATTAAAGGATGAGTATTCAAAGTATTTAAACCTTATGGCATGATTGTGAGGACTGAATCAGATAATTGATTTAAGTGTTTGCCACACTGCCTGACACATAACATATTTTCAAGTGCTAATATCTTTATGAGTATTGTCACATGCTTTCCTGCTAGTTACTCACATCTAAAATGAGTTTATATTTTTAATCTAAAGCAAGAGAACAAAACTGAATGTGTTAACTAAAGTATTAAATACCAGTTTAATATAGTTCCTGGAGAAAACATTTCTGTGCCTTATTTGTGTCTATGTGCTCAGGGCTTTGCACAGTGTCTTGTACTCACATGTTTACTCAATTGGACATAATTGAACAAAGCTACATTTATATTGATTGGAAACACAATAACGTGTTTAAGCATGTGTTTTTTCCCCAGAAGCCAAATTCTCATATTCTTGTTCAGATCTGTATTGTGCTTTGAATCTAATTTTAATTAACTTGTAAAAACTTACACATTTCATAAGCAGTAATCTTATATTTAGTGTCAATGGTGTTCAATTTTTATGCAAGAGAGAAAAACTGAAATGAGAAAACAGGACCTGTATTCAGACAGCAGTGACAATAGAGTTAGTGATTTAACCTGTATAAAGGTTTATTTTGTGAAATGATAAGAGGAGGTGCAATTCTTAATTTATGGAGGGCTTGGATTCTAGAACCAGGAATGCTTATATTGTTCTGAAGGAAAACAATAGATTTGGCAGGCATCTGCTTATATGTCTGTAGGTCTGACCCTACTGTCTTTTTCCTGGCAAATCACCCCACCAGCACACCATCAAACACACTGTTGCCTGTCACCTTGAAAGAAGTCTGATGTTACTTCTGTCTTCTATCTCTGGGTTCTGCAATTTGTTTCTTGTCATTACTCAATCTCTTCATGTTATTATTTTAATGATAATTTATGTAATATAAGTTTTGGTACTGGGAGTATTAATTACCACAAAAAAAAGCAGCACTTGGGCCTTAACAGTGATTAATTTGGAAATACGAGAGAAAGAAACATTGTCTCAGAATGGTTTAAGGCACCTGTGCCTTATGCTAGAAGACAAGAAATCGTTGTTTGCTTTTTTATTAATCCAAATAATCTTTTTGTATGTTTTTGACTGAAAATATGATTCCAAAATCTGTGGTGTTACTCATTTTTTAATGTGTAATAGTAATATTCATAATAATAGTATCAATATGAGTTCTCAATTCTAAAAATTGAGAACTGAGGTTTTGTACCTATAGCTCTTATATTTCTACAATTTCAAGGTCACCTCTATAAGTTAACTGTATGAGAACATGCTAAGAAGCAATGGACTTTGGTTTTATAAAAAATGGATAAAACTGAAGTGACTGTTTCAAGAAATGGAATTATCTTATGTCGTAACACATTCAAACATCCATGGACATGTTGGAATTTATTTTCTGCTTTCATCATTTTGCAGAATATTGCTCAGCTAAATTAACTCAGATAAGTTTTTTTTGTGAGTTCCATTAGTGTTGTCATAAAAGGTGCTATTTCCAGTCAAATGTCAATACCTGGCAACTGTATTTGGTCAGTTCTATGACATTACTTCCCAGTGATGTCACCTCACAGGGACTAGTTTTTGAAATGGCATTAAAATCAATGTATGTTTTATAAAATGTATCATGAATTAAAGCTGTAACATATGATAAAGCTGAAATACTCACAACACCTATAATACATATTTTGATGCAATTTACTCTTTATAATCAGATATAAGTGATTACTACATCACCAACATTTCTGTATTTTTAAAATCAAACAGTTAATCTCCTGAACGTATTTGATTTTAAACAGTAAACATAAGAAAAAGAATGCCCCCAAATTTACACTTCTCAGTGCCATGTGGTCCACGATATCTTTATGTATCATGAACCACATGAGTATCACAAACATATCACAGAGTAAATTGAATGTAGGATTATGGGTGTATTCACGATGACTTGCTGGACCAGGTGTCGGGGGAAGCCGAGATAATGTGTAATGATAGATCACTGTGATCGTAATACTATGTTCATGGTTGGAAAATATTGCAAAGTCTTTCATGCATGAACAATAGAAAACATACCCTTGAAATGACTAAAACCTTAATAAATTAAGGGAATTCAATCAGGGCTATACCTCTCTATTCCACCAGAAAAGTCTCTTATTAGAATATTAAACAACCTCTTTTCTATTTGCCTGAAAGACATTAAGAATTTGGAGAGTTTTTCAAGGAAGTCTGGAAATTGAGAATGGGAAGCAGTGGTTAGGCTCTTCTGCCCATCACCAATTAGCATCCAAAGGAACATACGTTCATACAAAGTTTCAAAAATCCATCTAACACTAGAAGACACAGTGTGATTCTCATTGTTCCAGAAAATGACATGAACCAAAGGTCATTGTATTTTATTCTTTATTCAAATAGGTGCTTCTAGAGATGCACCTTTGGCAGCACATAGTCACTTGAGCAAATGAAAGGGAGCAGCTCTCAGTAATGAGAAGGACAAGTGGATTCATTTATATTAGACAAAAGTGCACACCTGTATATTAGAAAAATTGAACAAGGATATTAGATGCCTAAGTGGAAAGAGTTATTAAAAAAACTGAAGCACCTAATTAAGTGAGCAAATTGGGCCTTATTGCTCTAGTCAGAGGAGATAAAGAAAATACAAATCTAGAGATTCACACCTTGTTTCACAAAACTTAAGATGATGAAAGAAAAGGTTATTGTCATTAAGGAGTCATATTTATATAATTTCATCAAATTGGGAACACAAATAGTTTGTACTTTCCGTTTCTGTGTACAGTCATACACACGTGCACACATTTGCACGTAATTGCTCTTGTGATTTTTACATTTTGTTTTTATAACAGCTTTAATGACTAGATGATTGCCTGTAGACTAGTGCTGACAACATTTTTTGTTCACAGTAGTCATAGTAAGATATATTGACTAATCAAAATATTAATGTTTAATAAATGTTCTGTTAAATAACAAATATTTTACTCAAAGTTAAGTGCTACATTGAGCACTGACATTAATTTTGTCCTAGCTCCTTCAACTTTGCAGTGTCTCCATTACAGAGATGCAGAAGTTTGGCCTCTGACAGGTCGTGTAACTTCCCTGAAGTCACAGGACTTGTAAGCAGTGGAACAATTGTTCTGATTCAGGTCTGATTTCAAAATGCAAGTGGATTTCTTCCAACAAATACATATCACAGAGTGGAATAATTATCAATTATAATGAAGTTTAATACAAATATGTACATCTTTACTAAACTTGTTTTCTTCCTGATTTGCCTGTTTATCTTTCCATTTATTCAATAAGTATTTGTTGAGTTTATTTTTCAGAAGTTTTAGTGTGCACATTGAAGACACAAAACTGTATGAAGGATCACAGTACTATGTATTAACTGCTGAAATGCTGAGATAAAGGTATTGTGGAAGTTTTTAAATGAAGTGCTTAACTCAGCTGGAAGAGTATGAGGCATGCGTCTTGCTCTGTGACAAGAATGTGTCACCAAAAAATCCTATGATTGTCATTTTTGAAATGCAGGGCACCTAGACATGATTCTGGATATGAAGTTATAAGGCCCACTATTAAAAAGCCTTAGAATTCAATCTGAGGAGTTTGGATATTATCCTAACATTTATAGGGACCAGGAGGATATTGCCTTTGAAAGAATTTTAGACAAGTTGTATCCATAAATAGCTTTCTACTTTGCAGATAAATCCCCACTATTGCTCCCAGAATGTCTTGGAAAAGGGAGATTAAGAGTGTCTTTTTGCCATTATGCACATGAACGCTGAGCTGAACTATGTATAAAAGAGAGAATAGATTGGAAAAGGGCAAAACTTAGCAGTAGTATCAAGAAATCTGCTAAGGAGGGAAGTAAAGAGTCAGGTTAAAGACAGAGCCCTGACGTAGCAATTCAGCTCAGTTGTATGTTATTCAAGCAGCGGCATGTGTAGTTCATTAGGCTGCTAATTTGATAACTGTGGCTGACTACAACTTTTTAGAACAGACTAATAATGGTTTTGCTTATTAAGGACGCCTTCAATGTACGCAGAGAAAAAGGAGCCCTCGAAGAAGAAGAAAGTTCGTATCAATCAAGGTTCATATCAAACTGGTGGCAAAACATGAGTAAATATCATAAAACAAACAAAAAAAAACTTAAGAGAAAATGATTTGCTAGGTACTAGGTAGCTCGTAGAATTTTAAAGTGTGCTGGGCAATTGGACTCTGAAAACGGGCAGGGCCCAGGATGGCTGCTCTCCAGCCATCTTCTGGCCAAGTCGGGGCTGCCCATCAGCCCATCCAACACGAGGGCCCTATAACGCCAGAAGTGCAAAACACATGTGGGGTCTGAAGACTCAGAAAGCAAAAAAGAATGTAAAAATATTATAAATTTTGTCTTGATTGTGCATTTAAATAGTAATATATTTGTAGAATTAATTTTACCTGTGTGTAATTGTTTTTAACGTGACTGCTAGCAATGTTAAAATAGGAAACGTGGTTTGCATTTGTGTCTCATATGTGTATTGGACAGCATCATCCCAGAAGGCTAACTGGAGTGGTGTGAGGCTGCATGTGTGTGTAGAAAAGAAACAGCAGGCATTTGGACAACCCTGGCGATAGCATTACACTATACTGTTAGATTATTATCTTTTCCCTCTAATCAATGTGAGTTTTACCATCCTAAACACTGATTCGGCCATAGGAAGATAGATAGAGGGATAAAATAGCGTGGAGATATTTTATGGAGATAACCCAGGCAATAGGTCCTTGAAAGGTATATGAAAGAAAAAAAAAGAGAACAATCTTCTACTTGAACATGGTAAGGAGGAATGCTAATTAATATGGGTGCTGGCTGTTTGAGTAATTCCTATGTTTTCTTGACATATTTCTTCATCACATTAGACCTAAAAGCTAAATAAAGTGCCTCCAAAAACAATGCTAATAATGTGAGAAAAAGATGAAGCCAGGAGTCATTTAAGTTCACACAGTCTCATAATAAGAATGTGGATTTATTTTTGCTACCGCACTGCACTCGCATGAATATGTGAAAACGAATTGAGGGCAGCGCATGTGAAAAAGAAAATTCTAATCCTGTTACTTTCATCAGCTTTGTAAAACACCAGCTAGCATACTTCGTGAAACAAAATGCTGTAACTGTTATGTGCCAAAAAATCTGATTTTTTTCAAGAGAAGTCAGAACATGAGCAAATGCCGACCTGCTGTTTCACACAATAGAACCCGGTTCTTGTTATGCCCATCAAACCAAGAATCGCTGAAGAAAGCAAGCATCTTACAAAGGAAAAGACTATCGGAGCTCATAATTTTGCCTGAGGCTGAAGAAGGAAAGGAAAACCCTTTCTAAACTTTCTAACCGTATGTGGTAGTCATCTTGCTAAAAGGGAAAATCTTCCTCTAGCAATTTCCTATAAAAATGTCATTATCTCCAGTAGCTCTTCTGATTCTTCTGCATACCAATCCATCAGCTGGTTTTCTAGGAGCAGTCTGAGATGACTGTTAATGCCAGTAGCAATTATAAAGAAAATTGATCCTGTAAAAGCAACAATTTGATATTCATTTCAGTAAACGGCTTCTTCTACAAATACCAGTGTCTTTTCACACTGAAAAGGCTACGGCAGACATAAAACAAAGTGATTGCTTTGGCCAGGTGATTAAACCCTTGAAGTGATAAAATGCAGGACCAATCTTTTAAAGAGATGTAATGAGAATCATTTAACAGACATAGATACTGCTCAGTTTTGAAGGATTAATAAGAAAACTCTCTGTAAAAAAAAAAAAAAAGAAAAGAAAACTCTGTGTTCTGTAAAATATTTTCATTGTGAATTTCAAAGCAGATGAAGACTAGATTTAATTTTTTGCTCTTAGTGTCACGGCTGCCTAGTTTATGTTTACAGTCACACACAGATGAAGGAAAAGCTAGTTTCAGGCCCCTACGTACTACAATTCAAGTAGGAAGGCTGCAGATAACACACAAAAGTTAATTTCGTACAGTCCATCAGAGACAGCTGAATATATGCTGCAAGTTTTATTATTCCATATCCTATCTGGAATTAGATGGGTCACTTTTTTTTGTTCTTTAAAAATAATTTGTACTTTTTGCTTTACCCCCAGTTTTTATTGAGATACAGTGGACATAACATCATGTTGGTTGAAGACGTTGGCAGTGAGTATGGTAGATGTGAATGTTCAGTCTCCAAACCTAAAATTCATAAACCCACCACTAACCTGAGCAATTTGAGACAAGTCATCCTAGAATACCTAAGGGTTTTAAGAGCTTCAATGGCAAACATAGGTTTTTCTAAATGTAAGGGGTTTCTTTGATTTTGTTCCTATGACCAGTTCAATCAAGCCCAATGCCTGTGATTTTTAACTGTATCTCCATAGGAATCTAGGCCACCAGCATTAAGCTATTTTCTACATGTCGTATGCATGGAAAAGCAATCCCACTAAGCCAGGTCAGCTCATGGGGTTTGGACAGAAAATAATTATTAATAGTTACTAAATTCCCACAGATGTCTACCGCATGCCTTGCACAGTGCTCAACATTTTGCTATAACTCATCTCATCTTTACAGGAGAAGTTCAGCTCTCACATTTCCTGTGTTTACAGATGATCACACCAAGGGTCAAGGTGAGAACATCTGACTTTGTATAGATGCTCTGTTCATTTTACGATGGTATATCTCATTACAGGCCCTCAACAAGGAACTAATGAGAAGGAAATGAAAAACTGAATGTCGAAATTCACTAGGGTATATATTACTTACTTATTTTTTTACATATTTGTTCAATTTAAAAAGATATGTCTAAGACTGTAGTTAAAATAATTTCTGTCAAATAATAATATAAATTTTGTAAATTATAACATTCATTTCAATAGTTTTAATGAAGCTTGGTATAATAACAATTTTAGAAAATGTTTACTTTCTTAAGATAGCATATTAGTCTTCTCAAATTAAATATAGTAGTTTCAACATTCCTCATATATGCTAACAAATAACAAGAACATAAATAATGAAATAAAAGTATTTTTCTATATCCATGCCTTCTTATTATGAATCATGGCAAATATTTTTACAACACAAAATTATTTTTATAACAAAAAATGTAAGTATATTTTATTGGAAATATTTTCATTTGAAATTATATTTGTAGCACTAAATTTAAATTATGTAAAATATGTCATTTCATGTCATGAAATGTGTGAATTATGACCCATGTTTAAATGCCCTGGTAAAGGCAAGAAAAAAAAGCACTCTTTTTTTTAATAAACTCTAAAATTTCATTTTATATTTGAGGATAAATCTAATGTATTGGAATCTGTTGGATATATTTGTTATTTAATTTTTTGAATAATTTTGTCAATTATAATAGTTTAGCCTTCTGATATTTAAGGTGAGTTGTATATTGATTTCCAATTATTTAGTAAGAAAAAAACTTGAAAATTAAAATATAATAAACATAACTGTGATCTTGTGGAATGAGAACTATTAATTTATACAATCCTAGTGTATCATCTTAAATTACTGAATATATGTTCTTTAATTGGATATGAAAAATATAATTTATCTGTCTAAAACATACTGTTATGTATAAAATTTTGTAAAATGAGTTGTCTTTTTATTAGCAAAATGCCTAATGTTTTTCAGAACAATTCAAAAATCAACTAAATTAATCAATGTTATAATGTTATGTATGAGCTATAAGTTTCTTTACTTGAAAATGTCTTAATTAACTGCTGATCTTTATTGTGAGGTCTTATGAGTGCTTCCTAAATCCTTTAATTAAAGTGTTATTTATGCTTATAGTCTCACTTTTTGTTAAAAGATATTTTCTTTTCTTTATTAATAAGTAAATTATAACACAGAGGAAATTTTACCAAAGGCATTTCATAATTTCATAATTTACAAAGTCAATTTAGTTGCCTCATAATTACAGTCACAAGGTTAAAACAATATCCACAAGAATGAACAGATCTTGTTCTTTATTGACCTTAATATATACTAGTACTTGGTTTTATGCTATAATGATTATATACTTCAGATTTCTAATTTTTATGAAATCTAATCAACTCATTGTTAAGAAAAACTTTAAATTTTTTTCCAATCCCCTCCATAGTCCCCAATATTTGTTTTAATTACTGAATAAAGAGTTTTTGTTGCAATGGGTTTGACT
Source organism: Carollia perspicillata (assembly GCA_004027735.1). Taxonomy (NCBI): domain Eukaryota; kingdom Metazoa; phylum Chordata; class Mammalia; order Chiroptera; family Phyllostomidae; genus Carollia; species Carollia perspicillata. The sequence continues at coordinate 38,104 of PVKM010002290.1, read as the reverse complement.
ATTCTTTGGGCACCGATAACTTCACATTACATATAGATTTCTCTCACCTCCAAAAGCATATCAATAGCATATTAAAACATAAATCTACCTCTTCATTAATGTGCCTACATTTGAACTCAACAGTCAATGAGGAAAATATAATGAAAAAATGGTTTTTGAGACTTAATTATTTGATTTTGTTCTAAAATAAAAACTTTCCTTCAGAAGTGATCTGCAGTAATAGTGCACAAAAGAAATACAAATTTTAAAAGGTCTCAGATTTCCCAAAGACCCGAGAGAACAGATGCACAATCAGCATCAGCCTGCGTCAATGCTCCAGAGGACAGGCAGTAAGTAGGCTTCTCCACCCGCTGCTGCTCTTGTGAGGACAAACCCCTAAAAGCATTCTACAGAGATTTGGCCAGTTAGTAACCCATGCAAAGCTTTTTTGGAGAAAATAGGAGAACAGAATAGTGATGCAGGAAGTAATAGTAACTGGGTAACAACTGCAATCTCTGCTTAAAAGGAGAAATAAATGCACTCACTGAAATAACTGTGAATATTTTATCATTGGCTTCTCCAGGTGTACATACAGATAAACATAATGCTGTTTTAGAGACCTGCTGACCAAATAATGCTGCATAATAATATATAGCAAATTTGTATTGCTCATTGTTTAAATTTTTATTTATTTATTTATTTTTAGAGAGAGGGAAAGTGAAGGAGAAAAGAGGAAGAGAAACATCAATGTGTGGTTGCCTTTTGTGCACCCCACACTGGGGACCTGGCCAGAACCCGAGGCATGTGCCCTGACTGGGAATCGAACCAGGGACCCTTGGGTTCACAGGTTGGTGCTCAATCCACTGAGTCACACCAGCCAGGGCTTGTGTTGCTCATTTCGTAGTGGGTAGGCCATGGCTCTGTTCCACACAGTTTAGAGCTCAGTTGGGCTTCACTAAAAACTTTGTATTTGATTCCTGTCCGACCTATCTATCCACGGATTCTCTTGAAGCAGTAACTTTTGGGAGGACATGCTCAAACTGAAAGTCAAAAAGGCAAAAATGAAAGCCAAACAGCATGAACATGCTTTGCATCTCTACCGTGGTCATGTCTGCTCCTATTTGATTGGCTAAAGCAAGTCACAGGACTATGTCAGGGGAGGCCAGAACAAAGGTGAGGAACAAAGGAGGGATTGTCAGCAAATATTACAGCTCTGCTCTCTTGTTCACCTTTACTAATTTCCCTTCTATTTGAAAAATGCATTTTCCCCCCAAATCACCAGAAAATGTTATCTCATCCTGGCAATATCCACTTAAAAGACTGCAGTACGGATGAATGAGAATAATGATAAAACAATTCACACAGGTCCCTGGAAACAGAAGTTGTGTTTTGGTTCAATGAACATTAGTCATAGTAATGATAAATGGGACAGTTAATGCTACTGTAATGTTAATTCAGTTAAACGCTTTTCTGTATTTTTATCTGGAACGTTACCATGATGTGATATTAGGGAACATTTTTTTAGGTGTCTAAATAATCCGGTCATGTGCTAATTTGTTATTCACAGCCGCAGTGAGTCCTCAATGAGGGAAAACCGGGAATTGAGTCAGGTGAGTTGGACAGATGCCTTCAGACTTAACTTTCACATGCAGTTGACTCCAGGGAGCTCCAAATCCCTGGAAACTCAAGTACATGACATTTAATTTAAAATGAATCTTTACTCATGACATGGCCTCCAAAAAGATAACACCACACAGAAACATCCCTAGCAAGTATAGATTGGCACGTATGTAATCATACATAATCTACTGGTCTTGAAAATCATGACAAATTATTAAGAATGAAGAGGAATACATAGAACACAATTAGTTCACAATTGGTAATATTGCCTTTTTATCTAAATGATTTAATTTTTAAATCCCATGAAATAATTCAAACTGCTATTTGATCTTTTGGCTACGCCACAATCAGGTAGCATTCAAGTGATTACAATTATCCCCGTTTCTCCTCTTTCTTTTCTCTTCCTCCCAGCTGCCGGATGGGGGTGCGCACTGGCTAGCAGCGCGCCACCGCGGTCTCTGCTGCGGCTCTCCTGCGCTCTGAGAGCTCCATTACCCGTCCCATTCCGCCCCATTTTATCCAAGCGCATTTGCCACTTTGATGCCGGTGCAGCGCAAACAACGTGCCCTCATCAAAGCGTCCCCCTTCCATCCTGAGAGCCTCTCATCACGGCAGCGGTTTCAAATCCGGTGCACACCATGACCACTTCCTTCTGCAGCCTTTGATCCTATCAGTCTGACACTTTGATCCACCCATTGCACTAACTGGACCTCATCAAAGCTCTCGCACTGCTGTGTCCGATAGGCAATGACACAGATTCCAGAAAGATGAGGGACTTTTCCTGTTTCTGTTGAATTTTCAGTATCAATTATTTCCTATTTAATTCTGCTTCTACAACATATTCATTAATTTTACTGGTGTGGGCTTTTAAAATGTATACTTCCATATATATTTTATAAAGTAAAAACACAGTTTATTCATCTGTTTGTGACACAAGAGACAAAGTGTTTCGCATCATAGATTTCACTTCTAGCTGCTTGGAATGTTCATTTCCTTGGCTAAAAGGAGAGACTAGGTGGGAAAGCGGGGCAATGCTTGGGCAAGGGAAATGAGGTCCGGGCAGGAGCAACTCTAACTTTATCCTCCCGAGGGTGGGCACAGGGGACTGCTAGTCGCAGGCTGGTTTTCTAGAATTGTTAGCTGGAAACCTGGCAGCAGCACTCCTGGACTGACTCTCCAGCCGTCTCGGGCCTCGGTCATTCCCATCACACCAGCGTCTCGGGCCTCGGTCATTCCCATCACACAGGTGCGGCAGCGCTTTCCGGTGGTCACCCTTGGTGTCTTGCGGGATGTGATGATTTTATGTATATCAACAGGCTCTTTTTTGTTGTTTTTACCAGATGTAGAAAGAATAGGGAAGAACACAATAATATGCTTATGGAATTAAAAGGATAACTTTTAACACCACACTCTAACAAATTGGATGCAGTGGGATCAAAACCTTTGTAATCAGCCATGGTTTGTGAAGGTCAGGGAGACACTTAAAAATAACAAGTGTTTTGTGAGGTTCTCAGAATCAATGCAAACACTTCTCACTTCAATCTAGATATAGGTGTGCTTTTCTGTTTTTTTTTTTTTAATTTTATTTTAATACTTGTAAGGCATTATACTAAAATTAAATATCTCTCAAATACTTTTTTTTTGAACAAACAATTGCCTGTTAGCCTACTACATATTATTCAGAAGCATACTGGCGTGGCTGCATCTTTCACGATTTACGATGATTTTAAAAAAGACCTTAAGCAGAAATTTGAATAAATGTGTCCCTATGAAGATTTATGTTAAAGAAAATAGGTGACATGAACATTTGAAGGCCCATCTATGTGGTTACCACTTAGCTCAGAATACTGTTTTTCAGCTGAAAAAGTGGGAGAAGTCATTTTAGACATCTGGATAGCATTAACATATTGGAATATAGTGATTTAAATGGATTCACCGAAAATTCCTGCTTGTTTTTACATAGACTCTCTTATTAATAATTTGGACAAAACTATTGTAGTCAAATAAATTGATCTTAAAATTTTTGAAATAGTTACAGTTACTATTTCTATAATTCTTGAGTGATCCTTTTCAATATCACTGGAAGAGTTTCTAGATCTCAGATGTATACGTACATACCACACACACTCACACACAGCTTAGGTGGTAGAAAATCGTTTTGACATGGCTTTCAGAGGTGCAGGCTGAAAACTCAAAAAAAATTGCATCTTCTCTTTCTGATTCTATATTTCTTATATTTGTGATATTAACACGATGTGAACACCTGTGATTTCCTTTTTAACAAAGTATAAATCCAGGCCCCTCTGGATCCTGTAAAGAATAGAGAATGATCTTCTTTGAAGTAATGAGTTCACACACAAAAAATTCAAAAATGGTTTCAAAGATACTATGTGACATTTTTCATATGGTAAAGAATGCTTCAATAAGATTTCAGTGTTGAATTCCTTTTTTTTTCCAGAGATGGTAGAGATGTTATACATTTTCAAGGTAATGATTAGAAAGTAGATGTTTTTGCTAGAAAATACTTTTCTTGGGCACTGACAAAGAATTTTTGAATAAAAACAAAGTAAATATTTTCAAGACTTCATAAATTTAAAAACTCGTTTAAAAGTTTATAAAAGTTTTTATTGTGAAATGTACATACTAAAATATATATGCATAGAGTATAAAGAGTAATGTGGACTATATTCATATATCTTTCCCCGCCTTATTAGAATGAGAGATGAAATATTACTAATATTTTAGAAGCTCCAAGTATGCCCCTCAACACAAACCTTTTTCTTAACCCTGAAATTTGTTTTCTCTTGTTTTTACTAATAGTCTTCCATATCTGTGCCCATAAGTGTGCACATTACTTAGTTTTTTTACTGGTTTTGAATTTTATGTAAACAAAATTTACTGAAAAAATGAACCTGTGATTTTTCAGTGTTTCAATCCATTCCATAATTAGTCTATCCATCCACGTCAATGTATCTCACAGTATTCCTTTTGGTTATAGTGGAATATGGATTTTGTGCATAATATAATTTTACTCACATCAGTGTTAGGAGTCATGGAGGTTGACTTCTATAGGAAGAAGGATGCTCTGAGGTACATTCTTATGTTTGTTTCCTAGCGCTTGGTATAGAATTACTGTGTTGTTTTATCAACTTTAGTAGTATCACCAATTTATTTTCTAAAAGCGCCATGCTAGTTTATACCCTTACAGTTTGGAGTTCTCATTACTTTGCTTGATCTACAACAAAAAGATTGTCTGACTTTTAATTTGTTTTTAATCTGCTTGGGGTGAAATGACATACTATTGTGAGTTTAGTTTTGAGTTCTCTGATGAACAGTGAGTTAAACAGTAATGTACACATTTATATGCCATTTTGTGTGTCTTCTTTTCAAAGCACTTATTTGTATATTTTGTCAATTTCCCTTCTGACTTTTTATTATTGAAATGAGTCTCTATATTATCCATACTGCTTGGTAATTATGTACTTTATATGTCTCCAGTTTGTGACTTCGAGCATTTTCAATTAATTGTATGTTAATTTTACTAAACTGATATTTTAAGTTCAATGTAGTTGGATAAAACAATTTTTCTCTTGAAATTAGAGATCTTTATTACTTTAAAGTAAAATGATTTAATTTTCTGGCTCAACCCTCAAATAAAATCTTGACTAGCTAATTCACACAGGTGTTTTGTTTTTATGTTAAAATAAATACTTTGAAATACTTAAAATAAATTCTTTCACCATTCAACATAATACTTGCTACAAGATTTTAGAAAATGCCGTTAATTTAATAATGATTAGCATATTTTAATCTTTATCTACAGCAGACATTGAATTTTGTTACCTATTTCTGAATATGTTGTGATTTTTTAAATTCTTCTTCTAATTGTTTTATGGTAAATAATGATGTTCAATTCTCTAATGTGAGACATAACTGTGATCGTGCTGTAGTAGACTTTCTACACAATTACTCTTATCATTCGCTACTGTATTTAACATTATTGCATCTATTTGCTATAACATGTAGCGCTTTTGAGATTTCCTGCCATTTTCTCTCTTGCATTTTCCTTTTATGCTTGCATTTTTAAAAATCTGTTGTCATGTAAGGAATTACCCCAAACTTTAGTGACTTAAAACAGAAAGTATTAGCTTAAAGTTTCTGAGACTCAGGGGAAGTGGGTGCAGTTTAGTTGTTGGGTGCCTCTCTCTCACACAAGGTCTCACCTGAGGCTTGATCATCTAACAAGTTCGGTCAGGCATCTGTTGGCGAGATTCACTTTCTCTGTGTCTGTCATTAGATGGAAGTCCTCAGTTTTTCAGTGACAATTGATTAACCCCTTCTATTCCCAGCCAAACTGGCTTCTCTGTATAGCACATCTCTCAACAGGGTAGCTGGCTTTCCAATGCAGCCAGCAAATAAGGGAGCAAAATGAGGGCAGCAACCTGGAAGCTTTTTTGTAAACTAATCTCAGACAATGCATCCCGTCATTTCTGCTGTGTTGTATTTTTTTATGCTAATTGCTATGTACAGTCCACACTTAAAGAAAAGACATTATGCAAGGTAATTAGAAGATATCTTAGAGCTATCTACCACAATGATTTTAGTTTACTATATATGTATATAACATAAACATAAATATACATTTATTTACATCCTCTTGTTAATCCTTAATGAAATTTGTTGCTTATCTCTTTTTTTCTAAATTTACAGTGCTCACAGTATTTTCCTAATTTATTGTATTTTGTAGAAAAAATTAATTTTGTGTTTCTATATTGAATTTATTTTTTTTTCTTTTTATCTTCCCTAGTTACTTCTTTCCTTGTTAATTTTTCTCTGTGTGGCTATAACTTTTCTATGTCACATGTAACTTTTAAACTCTATATGTTTCCTCTTAAATAATGCTTTAACTGTATTCCACACAATCTGGTGCATATTTCACTGTAAAGCGGCTCTCAGGATTTTATACCTTCTAGAGAATTTTTTCTTTGACTCCTGTTTGTAGAAGTATATTTTTAAAATTTCTGAATAAGGGGATTTTTTTTCTATTTATCTATTGTCTCTAAATTTATTGAATTTGAGCCAGAGTTTGTGGTATGTATGCATCCATGCTTAATAAATTATTGAATGCTGGCTTAGGACAAATAAGGACTCTTACTTGTGAGATAAGACACAGTAGGTCGTGTTTGCATGTGTTACATGCCACTGAGTCGGAACTGACTCCTGCCAACACTATAAATAAGCGATGCCCACACAGTCCTATCCTCAATGGCCTTGCTCAGCTCCCGTAGACTCATATCTGTGGCTTCTTTTATGGCATTGGTCCATCGCACATTTGGTGTCCCTCCTTTTTTTATTGCCGTCTATTTTTCCCAGCATTGTTGTCCTTTCTGAAGAACTCCGGCTTCTTATAACGTGCCTGAAGGAAGATAGCTTCAGTTCCGTCGCTTTTTTCTCCAGTGGTGTTTCAGGCTTCATTTGCTCTGGAGCCCACTTGTTTTTATTTCTGGAGGTCCAGGGTATCCATGGAGCCCTTCTCCAACACCATGTTCCAAATAAATCATTTTTCCCCTACTAGCATTCTTTAATGTCCAATTTTTGTGTCTTCAGGTAGTAATTTGGAATACAAGGGAGTGGATGATCTTCTATGGATCTTTTTCTATAGTAACTGTACATGTTTTCCACCATTGATCAAGGAAAAAGAAAATCTATCCTCCCCAAAACATCTGCTGAAACAGATTTGTCTATAGAAAGGGTTCCCAGATTTGAATTGCACTGTTCAAACCATTGTCAGTATTTGACTAATAACTAGTTCCATTTCTGGGGCTATATTTAAGTATTCATTCTGGATACAAGTTGTCTTGTTCTCAATACAGAGGAAGTGAATTTTTAGATGTCCTAGCTAATTTTCAAGTCAGACTATCATCATTGATTGCCCAGTTTTGTCAGAATTGACCTCTTGCTTCTCAGTACCTATGTCCTGAACATGACTTAGAAACTATAAAATTGGTTCACTGTTGTTTCTTCACCTGCCTTTCAAGTGCAAGTTGCCTATATATTCTTTAAATAAGGGACTGAGTAGTATTCTTGGATAGTTCTTCAGTATTTATCCTGTTGTCTGTGAAAATGGCTCAATAAAAAATAATAAGTACATAAATTAATATTATAAAAATAAGATAATTATAAACAGAAATGTTCATCAAAGCTAAAGACTGTAACCTCACAGTGATTGTGTAGAGCTCTGAAGGCTAATTTTATTCATAGTGTTTATTTCTTTCATGTCACCCAATGACCATAGCAATATAGCAGTTAAGTGCATCGCAATACAGATGTCTGTGCTCTCACAGTGCACATGTGGTGTTTTCTCTACGAGTGCTCCTTTCCGAAGTCTCTCCCTACAGCCAGATTGGATCAGGTCCTACCCTACAGGCCTTGTCTGAAGTTACACCGGTCTCACAGTCAGAGCAAAGTTCTGCTATGGCCTTTTTCCTGTTTTCATTTTTCTTTTACTTCCCCTAACAAAACTCCATTCTATCTAAGTCTTCTATCCTTAAATTCTTCATCACAGCCCGAAGTCATCTTTCCTATACACACCTTAGCTGCCATACCCAGAAGTAAAAACTACATAGAAAAAAATACAAACCATTTATCTCAAGACCATTTTTAGATGTGGAGAATAAAGTGGCAGTACATAGGAAGACAGGATATGGCAAAATCACAAATTTTAATGTTACGACTTTAAGTGCAGGGGAGTGTACATTTATAAAAGTTTGTATCACTTATGCAATTGTTTCCATTTTTTTGACTCATGATATTGTGTTTTCATAGGCATGCAAAATATTTTCCATTAATTGATGTTATAGCTTGTTAGGGCATGACATGGAGAGTAATCCTCACCAGAAGCCATTTGTATCACAGTCCAATAAATGGTCTTTAATATTGTCATTGTCACAATAATGAACTATACAAATAAAAATCATGACAGAGTAAAACGAATAAATAGAGCAACTGATTCATTTCTTAACTGATTTTATATATACCTACTATGTGTCCTGCACACTGCTAGCTATTTATCAATGGTTCAACTATTGTATAAACAGACAAAACTGTACCTACACTGAGTTATTGCCACTTCTGAGACAATCTGGTAAAATGTAGGTAGTTATGGGCAGAACCAAGAAATTTATGTGAAATTATTTACAAAATGTTGTATATAATTTTATTTTCCCTACATAACACGAGATTCACTTTATTCATCAGCCAGTTCAGTTACCACAACCATGTTTTTCTCTTGGCAGATAACAAAAGCACTGATAGGTTGGAAAAGGGTGAGTAGAAACATGTGGCAATCCCTAAGTCTTCCTCTGGAGACTGACACACTGTCACTTTCAGCCACATGCCACTGGCTTGCTCAAGGGCAGTCATGTGACCACATGTGGTATCAGGTGGTATGAGGAAGTACATCAGCTCCAGTGATCATGTAGGATACCAGGACAATGACGAAATAGGGACTTGGTCACAGGAGTGCAATCTACCACAGAGATTATGCAGTTCTACCTGTTCTTCTGCCTCTTTCTACTTCTTGATGATGATGCAGTAAAAACAAAACTGCTCACCTTGTTTGTGCAGCCAAGGAATGGATGGACTTTAGCATCCAACTCATCAGACTCCTAGAAGGACAGCTTCTTTCTTCTAAAGTAAGTTGCAGCTGCTTCCTGTCAAATTGAAAGAAACCTTGAAGAGTGAAAATTACATATTAGCAAAAAAATAAATGTATACGTTGAATTATGCTCACTGATATAACTGATTTTTGTCACAACAAAAATGTAAGCAATATTTTACTTAGATGGGTTCATTAATTGATCAAAAACATGTAAAAAGAACCTCTTATTAAATGTTAGAATAGGTATTGAGTTATAATGGTTAAAATCTACTTAATTTTTACTTTTACTAGGAACTGTAAAGTGAATCTGAACAGCTGCAAAGAGGGTTTTAGAAGCAATTTTTTATTGTTGTTCAAGTACAGTTGTCTCCCTTCCCCCCACTCACCTCCACCCAAACCATCCCCACATCCCTCCCCTGATTCCACCTCCACTTGGTTTTTTCCATGTATCTTGTACAGTTGTTTCTGTAAACCCTTAAATTTAAGTACAATAAAAGATGATGTGGCTGTGTAGGACTGATGGTAAGAAGATGGTGAAACACGGATATATTAGAAGTGTGGAACTGCGCTTCTGTGTGTGTATGATTTGAAAGACAGGGTTATAGGATGTTCCCGAGTTTTTCATCTAGAGCACATGAGGATACGGATGTAAAATTTCAAAAAGTGGGGATTCATGGGGGAGGGCATTTTTTAAAGAAGCAGTGTAAGATTTAATTTTTGAGGATGTGTAGAAGTGCCTGTGGGAAATCTCAGTACACATGAAAAGTGATTAGTTGGATCTATGATTTTAAACTTCACAAAAGTATTTGGAGGTGCATGTATGCTGAAGTGAATTAGCATAATTATGGCATTTAAAAGTAAGAGATGGACGGAACTGGAGAGCATTATGCTAAGTGCAGCATTATGCCAGGCAGTGAAAGACAAATACCATATGATCTCACCTATAAGTGGAACATTATCAACAAAACAAACAAACAATGAGCAAAAAAGAACCAAAGACTTGGAAATAAAGAGCAAACTGACAGTGACCACAGGAAAGGGGGGGAGGGAAACAACAGGAAAGAAGCATAAAGGGCAAGCAAAGGAACATGAATAGAGGACTTGTGGGCACAGACAATGGGGGTGGGTGACTGCGGGAGTGGGGAGTATGGGGCAGGGGAGAGCCATGGGGGAAAAGGCAGGACAACTGTAACTGAGCAACAATAAATAAAAAAATAAAAATGAGAGATGAAATCAGGTTGAAGAAGAATGGAAAGTGGAATTGTAGGCAAAAGTCTTGGACTTAACACAGGTACTCACATGTCGGTTGTTATACGGTGGGTCTGAAAAAGGTGACAGATAGATGTGTTACATAAAATGAATCCAAGAAAGATAAAATTTCAACTATTAAGAAAAATGTCCCCTTTTATGATGCTGCTGGATTGTTCACATAAACTGAGAACTAAATAATGGTGGATATTGCAAGAGACAAAATTGAGTGAGGGCAGTATTGCTGAAGGGGTTGGAATTGGTTGTGGCATTTTTACTTTGCAGCCAACATAAGAAGTTGGAAGAACTGGGGCCATTTATTTATTTATTTATTTATTTATTTATTTATTTATTTGATCCATTAAACTTTTAAATCCAATTGACATGGAAAGTCAATCCTGGGAAATAAGCGCTGATAAGAGAGGAGGCGTTGTAAATTCTAACTTTCATTTTCTCATCATGAAAGCCCTCGATATAAATAAAACCGTCATTGATCAGATATAAAATTACAACATTAAATGTCAGTTTCACTAAAAAAGTACTTTGGGACAGTCGGAATGGAATACAATGAAATCGCCTCGGCCAGGCATGCAGATCTCCAGGGTAATACATTTACTGCACTATTGGCTCCTACATTTCATCATTCAAACACATCAATGAAATTATTTCTGGGTTTAAAATGATTTTCGGTGACAGAGGAGCAATGAAAAGTTTAGCTGGATCTGGGAATGCATAAAATCGTATTCTGAAATAGGTTTCTTTTCAAATCTAATTATCAATTTTCTTTCACTTTCATGAGAAAGTAATGGGGATATTGATCACGAGTTCCCAATGTATCACACCCCTTCCTTTTCTCTCCACTTCAGGGGCCCAAAATTTCAGCTCTGACAGACTAAGTAAACCCTTTATAGCAAAAATCAGTCAAACCAGCCATGGGTAAATACACATTTTTGAGTAGTTTTGTGGAAGGAAAATTGCATTATTAAAATTTACTGAGGACATTTACCTGAGGTTTTTGCTATGGTACCCTTCCCCCTTTTCCCCACTGGAATGGTACTATTATGGGTTCTAATTTCCATAAACTCAGTTCCAAGAGGTTGGCTGGTACTATCACTATTACTATCATTACTACTATCAACCTACAAGGACCATATTAAAGTAGGAGCTTGAATGTGCTAATTGTATATATTTAAAAAAGATGTTCCTTGTTAGGAATTTTTACTAGAATTTAGTAAAACATAATGTTTCCCTCTAAAAATACACAGGTTATTTTTGGAGAATTCATGAAGAAAGGTTTTAGAGTATATTAACAGTAAGTGGTGAAATTTATAGATACAAATTGTCAGTCAATATTCTAATCGAGATAGGCTTGCATCATTTAAAAAATTTTCTGGCAACATCAAAGTCGTGAATGATAAATTGAGCATTCTAAATCCTTTTTCTTAGTCATATGCTAAACCTTCGTTGTATAGCAGCAGCTCCAAATGTTCATAAACAGTTAGAATGGTAGCTGGAAAACAGAATTTCACAGGAATGAAGCCTAATCTGCTAAACTGGCTATCTGTCTGGACATCGAGAATGACTTATTTTTGTATGGCTGTAAAGACGTGAGAGTGAAACGAAAACTTACCATTGCGAACTTAAAAATCTCTAGTAAACTATGCGTCATGTGTTTCCTTTTATGTTGTTTAATTATTAAAAGTATTTTTATGATAAGCATATAACACTTAACAGAGCTCATTTATATACTCTTCTGTATTGTATAAAATGACAATAGCAATTTACTAAATAATCTGACCTAAAAGATAATTAAATGCATTACTTGCATAACATTATCGCCTATTTGTATATAATAATAATAAATTTACTAAATAAAATATTTTAAAATGTCTGATTTTGTATATATACTTGCCATGCTTAAGGGATTTGATGTTCCTAAATTTTTACTTTTTAAAATTAAGATTCATATAATATATTACAGTTGTAGAAGAATGTGTTTAATAATAGAGATTCTAAATTTTAATCTCTTCTCTTGACTAGATTACTTGAAGTTGGAAAAATGAGGTGTATCTTAGTTTTAAGGTAATGCAAATTTATGCAGAAGCATTCTAATTGTTCCAACTAAATTCCAGTTGAGTCATTAAAATATCTTACTTTTAATTTAGGCACTTGCATTTTTTATATCTACTGTTTACTCTATATCTCATTGATATCCTCAGAAATAAAGACAGGATAAATATCAAACATTGAACAAAATACTAATTTCTATCATCACAATCATTCACCAAAGGAATGCCATAAAATGAACTAACTATATTTGTGCTTTTATTAACTTTTTTAAACTATATTAATTTCTCAGTAAATTATATTAACCTGGCATTAATGTGTTTTCTTTTAATGTGATTTCTCACATTCAGAGGTGGGTGCTAGGTATTAGGGAGTAGGACGTACAAATAGTGCTGGGGTTTTGCTCAAACAGGGGTCTACTAAAAGACAAAAGGCACCTCACCTTTGAGTATAATCAAAACTGAAAAAAGCAACTAAAGACTAGTAAACTAATCTATCTCAAGGGATTAATTATTTCTCCAAAAGTTCTCTGACTTGGCAAGCCAGCATAGTATATCCATTGTAGAAGCTGAGGTAGTGTATCACTTGAAGCTGAGTTCATTTATTGGTGGGATAAAAAAGTGTTCACTGCATAGAATAGAAAACCTACCTAGGTACTCATTACTGCCTTATCTGGCTTAGACATATGATTCCAGCCCATCACTCTGGTAGAATTTTAAGTAAACTTCAAGGCAGATTCTTTGAAAAGGCAAGCAAGTTCAAGTTCTTTGGGAGGGAAAAATTGAATCACCCATATGTCAGTGGCTAGTATATTTTTAATTAGCCCACTTTTATTATGCATTCTTGCACAAATATGAAATTTGAATTTGTTTGTTTTATATAGTTATTTATTTTTTAATTCCAGAAACATTCTTTCTTTCTTAGAACATTTGTAATGTTTATTTATGTGAATGTTGACTGCAGTTGCTAACCATTTTAAAATAGTAAATGCCCCATCTGTTTTAAAATTAAAATATATCATATTAGCTCTTCTAGACAGTTTCATTTGTTCAAAATGTTGCTTTCTCTAAATGTCATTATTTTTCTTTGTTTTGAGAACACTAGATCAATTAACATTACTATCAAAGTGAATTTTGCATGTTATATTTATCACCCTAGAAGATTTATAAGCAAAAATTGCTATGTCATCTGTGTTTATAATTGTTTAAGATCTGCAATAATAGAAAATTGAATGAGGGAACAGAGACATCATTCAGAATATAAACTCTTAATTTAGTACCCTAGGAGACTCGGTTGTTTAGGTTTTTATACTCATTTGCTTCAGTCTCCAACGCTGTATAACTAAAAGCTTATTTTATCACAAATCTTACCCTTTTGTTTCTAAACAGCAATATTTTTTATTGAGCTCTATTTAATGTTTTATATATTTCAAAAATGTATAGTAAAAGTGACCATTAAAAAGTTGCCAACTGCTTAAGATTAGATTAATATAAAAATAGATGACCATGTAAAACTATAAATATGAGCTCACTGAATAACATCAAATAATCTGCATATATATGTATACATATATAAATGTAAATTTATAATTTCTCCCAATTCTATAAGCTTTAACAAAAACCACAGTAGAATTAGGGAAGAAATAAAGGTTTGCAACTAAACAAAGACAAGTTTCCCTAAGACGTTTCTATGCATGAAGAATCTCTCATAACATATGGTTCTCTCAAGTAAAACTCTTTTCAGACTCCTGCCAACAAACCATAGTAAAGGACTTTGTGGTTATGGATGGTATGAATTTTATTAAACGAAAAGTTCATAAAGTGGATTTCATGTATATATCCATTTCAACTCGGAAGCCAATCTTTTTAGTGAAGATGATGCAAATATCTTGTGGTATTTGAATAAATAAATAATAGTTATTGGAAGTTTTCTAAAAAGGACAAAGAATACCAATCAGATAAGTAGTTATACAAGATTTCCAAACAACAACAACAAAAAAAAAAAAAACCCAAAAAACAACCAAACCACACACAAAAGCTATGGATTAATTTTCCCCAGTTATGTTTCAACAATTGGACTAATATATAGATTGTGTGACATAACTAATATTCACTTTGGAGAGCCATCTGGGACACATGAAAATTTATTGTTAAAAGTAGTTCTATACAATAGAATTATCTGGAGTCAGGGAAAAGTTCTTTATTTGCTATATCCAATAAGGTGACCACTTGTCATATACAGCTAGTAAACACATGAATTATAGCTCATATTGAGTGGCTATGAAGCTGAAAATTTTATTGTATTTAATTGTAATGAATTGTAAGTAGCCATGTGTTCTACTAGCTACCACATGGAAAGTTGAATGTGGAACATTTGAAATGAGGACAGATTTCCTTCATGTGATGGGAATTTTGTCCTAAGTACAGCCTAGGTGGGTAAGTCAGCTTAAGTGAACATTTAATTAGAAGTTAGTAATTTTTTTAACAATTAGGTTCATATCAATACCGATTATAAGAGTTATGATTGTTGTAGGTATGACATTTAAATAACTGAGCAATCACAGTCAGAACTCAAACTGTTTTCCTAGCCCTGGAGACTGGAGTAGAATCCACAGAGGAAGATGTCGGTCACCTCCCTTGACCTGACAGAGTTTACGCAGTGCTATAATAATAGATCAACATTGCATTCCCTGGTCGTGCTTCCAAAAATGAAGAGTTACATGCAAATGAATAGATTATATCCATAGAAATGAGAAGAAGTGAAAGTTCTCAGGAAAACGATCCTGAAGGCAGAGCCCGCTGAAGAACTTCAGTGGGGCCGCTTTCCAGCTGGCGAGGGGGTGAGAGCCCTTGAGGGGGCAGAAACGCTGGGCTTGGCAAACGGAAAACAGACAGAGATAATTCGTATTTAAGCGGGCTTTAAAACACTTCATGTAGAGCACATATACAGATTCACCTTCTAAGAGAAATCTGCAACTGCAGTTTCCTTCTTGTCCTGCCCATGCAAACCTTTTCCACAGTGATTATTAAATCTGCAATGCTACTCTTCTCACAACCTCTCATCTAAAGGTTTAAGGGAGTAAAAACACAGCGTCACAAGTTTTTTTGCCATCCTTAACACATGTATGCGAATTCGCAATTACACGCATCATTGAAAATATTGAGTTATGTGGGAGGCAGAGAAACCTAGAGAAATGAAGATCATTTAACATGTTATTTTGCACAAGAATGCATTATGCTACCATACACATTTAAGGTTTATTTCTTGTAGGTATTATTGAAAGAGTAAAAGTGATTTGGCAGATATAAAAAATTCAAGTCAAAGAATATGCCATGGAGAAATTTAAAAATATTTCTCATTGTCAACATCATTTTAAGTTATGGTTCAAAAATCAATATGGAAAATATATTTATTCATAAATACTAATGGTAACTTAATTGGAGAAGCAACTAAACAAAAGGCCACACCAGCATTTTTATGTTACAATGTAATATTCTATTCACAACAATTGCATTGTCTTATTACACTTCTAAAAAAGTAGCAATATTATTCAGGAAGTGTGTTGTATTTCATTAGCTCAAATTTTATTGTCAATTATAGTTATTTTTGAAATTTCCTGCCCATCTTAAAGTAAGCTAAGATGTTAGAACTAAGAGATCATTCCTGTTGATTTGACTGATGAAAAGAAATCATGTTTCTTTTCAATCCATGGCTTTGCAAATCTGCTGTTAAAATTACTGGTATATGAGTTGAGTTTTGTAGGTTCTAATCATCTGTGTTTTCTCTCTTTATTTTGTCTTGTATCTCCTTTTCTTAAATTTATTTTTTATTGTTGTTCAAGTACAGTTGTCTCCATTTTCCCACCAACACTTGTCCCTTCCCCACGCATTCCCACCTCCCAACCTCAATCCTACCCACCTTTGGCTTTGCCCATGGGTCCTTTATACAAGATCCTTGATGATCCTTTCCTGTCTTTCCCCTGTCATCTCCTTACCTGCTACCCTCTGGTCACTGTTAGTTTGGTCTTTATTTCAATGTCTCTGGTTCTGTTTTGCTTGATTGTTTGTTTTGTTGATTAGGTTCCCCTTATAGGTGAGATTATATGGTATTTGTCTTTCACCTCCAGGCTTATTTCACTTAGCATAATGGTCTCCAGTGTCCTGCATCTCCTTTTATGCCATTCAGTTCCACCAAGCCCTTGACAGGCTCTATCTAACCCTTCTGACTTGAGGGAGATGAAAATATGACTGACGTTTGCACTAAACAGTAGTTCTCCATCTTGACTTTGTATTGGAATCTGGGGAGCTCTTAAAAGAAGGGGATGCCAGGGCTCCAGTTCCAGAGATTCTGATTTAATTAGTGTGGGGAGTGGTCTGGTCACAGTCATTTTATAAATGATCAACGGGTGATTCTGGGTTGAAAATATGGCTACTCTAGGGTCTCTGCCCCCAACCCCTAATCTCACCCACAGCTAGTCTGCATGATCTGCAAGATCGTTTGCAATTAGATCTGAGATATTTTCAAGACCTGGATGAAAAACTTGGCTGGCATTGCTGAAACCCTGTTTACCTGAATATCAGTGGTGGCCACTTGCTACTTCTTTAACAGATTATTTGTTGGTTTTTTTAAAACACTGTCAAGAGCACCAGACAAGTACAACAAAGGATCAAAGTCCAAGCAAAGAGAATTGGGAAGGGACTCTGGCAGGGAGTGGCAGATTTTAGAGGAATTGGAAACTGTAGCAAAGTGTGTGTGGGACGGAGGGAACACCCCTCAGGGATATCATTGTCTGACAGACAAGAAATAAGGAAAGATTCACATTTTGACATGGAAAGTCATAAAAAAGCATGTGGGCGACAGAATAAAATCCACACTCACTTTATGATCTCAATCTGCATATAAAACAGTGAAAATCACATAATAAATGGGTGCATGATCCTTGAGTCAATGTAGAGATAGTTATAGTTTGGGGGTATAAAGAGAATCTAACATTTTGTACCAGAATGTGTAAATTTTAGACTTGGAGCTAGGCATTTTAAGTGGCATCCTTATTTAATCCTATTTTATATGTGGAGATACTGAAGCACAGAAAAGTTACATGGTTTGCTCAGTGTTCAAATATAGTAACGCAGTGTCATTTAGCAAAGGATGCAAAAAAAGTCTCTAAAATGTTTGCACTTTGATTTTATTATCTGGAAAACAATTATGTTGGGACAGGTGGACTCTAGTATATATTTCAATTCCAAAAGGCTTATAACTAACTCCTTTAGAGTTTACTTCTCTTTCAAGGAATTAAAAACTTCCCTCTTGGTGTTCTATCTAGGAAAAAATCAGAGAAATCTTCTTTAAAATGTGAAGTATTTGCCCATTTTCAGTTTTCTGAAAAGCCTTCCTTTCCCCGCTATTTCATGATAACTTCCAAACCTGATTTAGGGGTGACTGCCACTGGCACCTCTAGCTCCCTTGGGCTTAGAGATTCGAATTCATTCAGGGCAGCATGATTTCTTGACCTGTAATATGCTCGTTCTCTCTCTTTCTATTTTTCTCTGTTCTTTCCATTCTGAAAATCACACTTCCTTCTAAAGAAGAGAGAACAAAAGATTATTTGGGCACTTCAGCTACTTTCTCCACTTCTGAAGTGACAACAGTTTTTATAGATGATAGATGTATCTATTCCGTTTTCATCTTATTTCAGAAAAGGATTTGATAGTTTTTTTGGAAAGCTTTGTTTACTGTGTTATCTGACATCATTTCTATGGGTCTATACTCAACTTTTATATTTTTTCTTAATGCTATGAACCATTTTTCATCATTTGTGTATGTTCTTTTTAAAAATTTGAGCTAAGTAGCTTCCAGAGATTATTACACAAAAGAGGAGGGTCTTTGATCTTCTTAGAGGTTAGGGCTAAGAGCTGATAAAAGTGTATATTTTGACATTTTTGATCTTTGGAAATAATGTTTCACACATTTCCCATTGCTATCCAGCAGACATGTCATTAATATTATTATGTGACTACTTTCTTGTAAAGTCTTAGAAACTTTTTGCACTTGTTATGGCTTAAAATCCCAAAGACCAAAGTAGGTGGAACATGATGTTCTCACCTTATAATTAAACAAATTGAGACATAGAAAAGTAAGTGATCTTTATCACCCTAAAGCTTTTGGGGTTATTTCAACATTTTCAGAACAAGGAAAAAAACCATTAGTAATGAGTTCTAAATGTATTAAATCGAGGATCTGTACACTCTCATGTTGTTCTGAAACTCATTGTTTGAACTACACGTATATAAAAGTTGATGGGAAAATAAAAACAAACAAACAAGGAGACCTTGAGAACCAAGGTTAAGTTGGTAATTTTTGCCGTGTTTTGTAATGTGAACTATAGATGCTATCTAAGAGGGGTATTAAGTTTTCTGCCCTTTAGAAGTCACTTCCAATGTCAATGCTGTGATTTCTGCTGTATGGTTTACAAACTAAAGTTTTCTGAAACTACTTTTTAAATATATAGAGGTCTTATAAAGACCTTTTGAAAAACTGTATGTAATATATAAACTATATATAGTTCCTTTCTGAGTCTGAAACAAATTTGGAAAATGTGAGTAAATGTCATTACCATAACAATGAATGGCTTATTTGAAAGGAAGGCATGAAAATAAGGTGAATGTTAAGTCTCATTCACATAAGATTATTTAATAAACCCTGGCTGGTGTAGCTGAGTGGATTGAGCATGGGCCTGCGAACCAAAGAATCATCATTCAATTCCCAGTCAGGGCACATGCCTGGGTTGCCCACCAGTTCCCAGCAGGGGACACACAAGAGGCAACCATACATTGATATTTCTCTCCTCTCCTTCCCTTCTTCTCTAAGGATAAATAAATAAAATCTTAAATAAAAGATTATTTAATAAATTAGCTTACACCAATTTCCATCTTCTTTTATCACCTTTATATAATGAGATGCTGTCGAACCAAACACCCCTCACTTTAGGGACAGGCCTATTGCTTTCAATCAGGTTGGCCACACTGCCGTTGTTTACTTAGAGTGCTCTCATGTTTGTGGGTTGCTTTCTATTTACATACATTCTATTCTTTTCTAAATACAAGACCTGTTTTCCTGGGTAGAGGCCTATCCTTTACCTCCATTATCAGGGAAGAATAGTCACGCATCTATTAAAATAACATTCTTAATCAGACCAAGTATTTTCATGTGAAAAGTCAGAAGAGCAAATGGTAATATTTTGGGGTAAAAAATATATCTGGGAGGTGAAAGGGGAACTTCTGAAATGCTGCTAATTTTTTATTTGTCTGGATGCTTATCTGGATGCTTATCATACTTTGCAAAAGTTATCAATCTGTACATTTATGATTTATAAGTGTCCTATATGTACCTTGTTTAATATCTTGCAATAATGTTGTTGTCTGCATAGTTGAAGTACCAAAGTCACATTTTAATACTATCGATATTTCTTTTTTAAAACTACCCTAAGAGCATACATTTTTTCTCTTTTCTATCTGACAGAAATATTTGATTTTAGGAATATTTGAGCACTTGAGAAATTATTTGGTAAATCAACCTAAGTTTTCTACAAACTTATTACACGGTTTTTGTTAAGGAGTTTTCTAAATTTCATTACATGCTTTAAAATCAGGCCTCAAAAATATTTAATCAAATTATCTAATATGTGAAGCTCCAAGAAGTTCAACTTGTCTAATCAGTTATTTAAAGTAAAGCCTGTATAAAAGCTGAAAGACAGTAGTATCATAACAAAAACAAGGCAGTAACTAATGTTTAATTTGCTCAATTTTGCATCTAAATAATTCAATCAGACAAGAATTCATATGCTGGATTTAACTTTGAAATTCTAGACTTGTGCTTTGAAAGACTTCTGAGTTAGAGATTTTTATGTTTCATTCTTATATAAATAGGAGATTTTTGTATTTTTGAAATAAAATAAGTATGGGAGTGTTTATAATTGTGTAGCATCTAAGTTTGAGGAAGCACTCAAAAATGTAAAAAGAAAAAAACATTTTATGAGTTTTGCCATGTGTGGTATTTATAGAAATGGTAGAAATAGTGACTACGGAAATCAAAACTACGTATGAAATTATTTGAGCTTAAATATTTGCTTATTTTAATAAGGAAAAATAGAACTGGGAATACCCTGCATTAGATAGAACTGCATTTACGCTCACCAGATTCCTCAGCACCTCCGGAGACAATGCTTCGCATTTGAAAATGTTATGTCTATGGAGAACAGGCAAGTGATAGACTCATAGTTCCAAATGAAGTAAATCTATAGGAGAAATTCTGCTAATTAAAAAAAAATAGTAAAACGGGTCAATTTTGAAAAGAAATCTTCCAATAAAATGCTAACCTATTAGACACAGATATGGCTAAAAAACAAATCTGTATGTGGACCACTCACACTGGATCACCCACGACAGCGTCACAGTTCACAACGATGTCTTGCAATATCCTGGTGCAGTCCTAGGGTGATCCCTCTTGAGTAAGGTATTATATTTTCACCATAAACATATGCAGAGGTGGGCAAAATTATGATTTCTGTGCCATTGTGCATTCTGTTTGAGTTAATAAAGCTATTGTGATCATTATAACCTGCCCGCCTTTTTTCTACCCAAACTGTAAACCTACTTTTGCCCACCCATGTATAAGGTATATTATAAATTATATTTCTGCAGAGTTTAAAACTCATTAATTGAAATACTCAGTTTTAAAAATTGCCTTTACCTGTGTCTGGCTATGGCTATTTCTACTTTTTACATGGAATATAAATTTGACAAATTAGCATTTGGCCGCTCCTTTCAGTTGCAAAATTGAATTCAAGCAATATGTTATATGGCTCCACTTTCTATCTGATAAGCCCCAAAGTTAATAATCCACTAGTGACCAAAGCAGGGAAAAACTAAAGAAACAAAGCACTATTTAGAGACAGGCTGATTAGAAAAATTACAGAAACTAAAGCCATAAATTGTGAAAAGGCATTTAGCAAAATCGGAAAAGAAAGATACTGGCAAAATCCAAGCCTTATATTTTTAATCAGATATATTGTTATTTTGTATATTTTTGTGTGTGATGTTTATGTGTTATTATTCATGACAATTTTAATAAAGAACTTCTATTAAGATGTCACATCCATTTCCATAGTTATTAATTGAATCACGCTTTCTCTTACTATGTTCCAAGGAATCTTGGGCTCTTTCAGTCTGATTAAATAGAGAAGAATTACTTCTATGGATTTTTAAAGTTCATGGTAATTTGAAAAGATTGTTCAATTTAACTCCAAAATTAGTGAGCGTGTCTTGATAAATGCCCAGGACACTCAGCAGTGGATAAGTAGAAAACAGGCTCCATTTATTTTCTCAGTAGTCTCTCAAAGTAATGATACTATTATTCAGAATTCTAATTTGTATCTGTAATTACACATGCATATATACACTCTCGCACACAGCTCTTCTAACACAAACTGTCTCAGGACTGCATTTTTACTCATTACTGAAAACGGAGCTACTAAATTAATGAAGGTTAATAAAATGTGTTTTAACGCTTTGATCATATTTTTATAGCCTAGAATATGAAGAATTAATTCTTGTCCATTATCAGTCTTGTTACATAAATTATACAAAAGGCACATTTTTATTTGGGAATTTATAAATAAGTTATTTTAAAGAGAAGAGATTGTTTAAAACACTAACTCAATTGTACGTCAAGAATTTTGCAGTGTGTTGATATCCTTGAAATATAAAGCAGAAAGAAAAATGAGCAGGGGAGGTAGGAGATACTCAGCCCTAACTGGATACATTAAGGATTTTTAAAAGAATAAAATGAATCGCTGCTCATGAATATGCCAGCAGTTCCTTTTGTGGAGGCAACTTACAAATGTGTTGGCAATGCCTTCACCTTTTAATTAGTCTTCAGTGTGTAACACAAAAACAATACTCAACAAAATATTCCTTAGCTGGCATATAGACACTCCGCATAAAATGCTCACTTACTGCTAAGTGACTTCTTCAGCAGGTCATGAACAATAATAGGAGGTCATGGAAAATAGCCGTGAATACCTCAAAAATCACAGGTTATATTTTTTGTTATTTTGGGTAAATAAAAATGCTGATACTTTTAAACTTTAGTTCATAAGTTTGGATGTATGGGAAAACATACTTAGTCTTGAAATTAAATTACATCTTAAAGAATTAAAATTAAATCTCAAACCGGCTGAAGGGAAGCTAATTTCAGTAAATATTTCAGCACCGTTTTCTACCCATTCTATTACTACCAAAATGACTGGGATTCAAGTTGATTGAATCTGTTGAAGGTCAGACTCTGGCCAATTGTGGGAAACTTTTACATGGACTTAGAAATCCTGAGTTCGGAAAAAATCTTCATTAGCCAATCACACTACTTTTCAACCTTGCTGGTCCAAGTCTCTCCACACTGGTGGAAACTACAGTCAGCTTGGTGGGTAAGTCTAGCCATTTCACCTTTGGATGACTGTCTTTACCTTTCTAGTGTTTTTAGGCAATCACAAAGAGAAGGAGAACCTTTAGTTATATATTTGTTTAGAAAAAGGTGGGGGAGGGGAGGATCTGTCTCAAAACAGGGATATAAAAAAAAATAAAATTTAGCTACTTTGGAGCACATAAAGGAATATGCATTTCTCATTAAATCCCTCTAGTATAAGTGTTTCCACATTCACTTCAGTATCATCTAGACATATTTATATTTAAAAAATTCAAGACATACAAACATATATAATTAATGATTGCATACTAAGCAAATACTAACAATACAGGTGAAATCCCATTCTCTTTCCAAGTACGATCCCCTCTTCCCACAACACAGGTAAGCATTACCCTGAACTTGATGTGTATGTATAGATGCATGTAGCTTTGCATATTTTAACTGAATCTTAATGATAGTATAATATGTACACTTTTCTAAAACTTTTTTATTTCTAATAACAGGAATAGGTGAGAGCAATATACATCTTTTTGAGAAATATTGCCACAATGGAAGCCAATAAATGGTATATAGCCTGGAAGAATCATGGAAAAAGAAAGGTTTTGTAAAGAGAGGAGAAATCAATATTATTATTTATTCTGAATAGAATTATACAGTAGAGTTTGGGGGAAAATAGGAAAACACAGGCAAAAGCCCAATTGCTCTTACTGGAAGGATGTCCTTCATTTAAGAAGAGAGCGCATAAAATCTAGCACACATCACTTTAAATATGAGTCAGGAATGCAAACTAAATGATTAGGTTGTCAGGTTGTGGAAGATAGCTTCTGATTACATCAATGGTCTCAGAAAAATGTTTAAAAAGACTACTGGAAATGAATGGGGCCTGGGACAGTTGTTAGGGGTTAAGGATAAAGAAAGTGGGAAAAGGTGTGTTGAAGAGTCAGGGGACTATTAAAGCACAACATGCGGATGTTAGTATTTTTGACTCTTTTCACGTTTGTTACTTTTATTTTTAAGTTATGCCAACCATTTGGGCAACATGTTTTCTCTAACCACATTTTGCTGCATTGATACAAATTCAGATGAGGGGAGATTTGGCGTCAAACAACTGTTTTTACCAAGTGATATGACACAGTGAGAGAGGGACAGGGAATCCAAAGATAAAGGAAGAAGTAGTATTGGAAAAAAAGCGTGATGGATTATAGAATGTAAACTGCAAGCCAGAAAGCTGGAATATCAAAGGAATAAATAACAGTGAAAGGTTGGTCAGTGCAAATGCAATGTAGGTCCTAGTAAAGTTGGATCACTGGAGTCAGGACACAAGGAGTGTGCTGGGAAGACAGGTTAATGTGGGCATGAAGGTGAGATTATGGATGGGCTGCGACCATTAACTTGCATATGTGGATACCTCTTCAATAAGTCCCTCATTTTTCTTTAGTCTCCAGTCCTCTCAGGTCTTCCCACAAGTGACACGTGGTCTTTAAATAACATGTCAGTCCACGATAATTCTACTCAAAATCCTATTTTCCTTCCTTCCTTCCCATTCATCTAACCACTTCAAAATATACAACCAAAACTTTAGAAAATTAAAGAATTTTCTTATTTTCACTCACTGTCAAAAGTGTATCATTCCTACCTTCTTAGCATAGATTTGCATCTATTAGTTCAACAGCAAAATCGACACGCTTCACTTTAAAAAATAATTTCTGCCCATTGTATTCTCTTTTGTTTTGTCAAGACTTTTATATTGAGACTTTCTAGGTCATCTTTTTATATGATATCTTGCAAACATTTATTAAACGATACATGTGAGCATGCTTTTTTAATTCTTTAGCTCTACTGTTAAATTCAAGTGTAGCTTTGGTTCCTAAAAGAGCCTAATTCTACTTAAGGCATATGGAGACACTTTATATGATTACTTGATAAATGTCAGTGTACCAGAAAACTCTAGAAGGAACGTTGACAAAGTCTTCTACTAATTTCTGATTAACAAGGATTTTTCTTTTTTGAGTACAGTTCATGCTCCATTGTGTTTTTGATTATAATTAATTATAAGGATGTTATGATGATGTCAACTTGTCAACTGCTTAAAGAGCTAAACACAAAAACTTCCTTGTTTAGACAGGGCATGGAGAATTATTCATTAATAAAAGCAATGAGAAGTGAGAAGTCCTTTCTTCCACTATTGTTGCTCATTTGTTTATTTTGAGTATGCAAAGCATTTTCATCCTTCATAAATTTGTGCTAAATTCCAACAATGACTACTTAGGGAACAATTAAATAATTACGTTTTCATGTACAAGCAAAAGTATTTACTACTGTTCAGCATGGGGGAGTTTGACACTCTTTTTAATATTATTATTGGAATGGTTATTTGAACATAACTTGAAGAAATTAGTGGTGTGCATTTACACACTTTTACAGCTCATTTAATGTTGATTAATATGCCCCTTAGGTGAATTTTGGAGTAACTCATATTCCTGGTTATCTCTTCTCACTTTTACTTTTATTTACTGCCTTGTGTTATCTTATCCATATATTTTTTACTTCTCTTAGTTTTCTTCAATTTCCTGGAGCAGTTCTACTCTCTTTCAAAAGTGGTGCCCTTAAGACATGGCCATTAACCTCAGATATGAAACTTTGTCAAAAATGCTGTCTAGAATGGAAACAACTTTGTCATTTTATTAGAAAACGTGCAATTGTGTTCTGAAACTTTTCTTATTTTAATCTTCAAGGTTATTTTATCTTTTGGGGGTATGAAATTGTAGTTCTCCTGTGCAAGGAATTTCAACTTTGACTGCTGGCTCTGAACTTAAGCTGAACTATATACTTCTCTGTAACAAACGATATAATTCTCTACAACAAACAACATTAATGACAATATAGTAAGGAGGTTTTAAGAGCTTCAGATTCTTAAAGATATTTCAGAAGACTTTAGACATTATACCATCCTTCCTCATCTTTCCATTATACTTCCCTATTGTCACGACCATGACCATATCATTTCTGCTTGCTGGTAGGATCTACATAATTATTTGATAAGTGTAATTATGTCCTTTTCAATCAAGCTGTCAAAAAGGTGTGCTTAGTTCACTCTTCATAATGAGTCAAATGCATTACAATCACAAGATAAAACTGGACTGGTTCTGTGTGTGTTTTAAATTTGAAAATTATTTGATACATTGCTTCAGAGAAGACAACAAATGAAAATGCTTAAATTCTGTGTAAACAATATTTGTAGAACGAGATATTTAAAATAAAAACTCAATTAATTGGCACAAAGCCTGAAGCTGGAAGTATCAATATAAATATGGTGTGTGCTATGCTGAGAAATATATATTATTGAAGTACAAGCTCTTTTCTTCAAACGGCTGAATTATTGAAACTATGTTGGAGGATGTGTTTTCCTACTCAGTGGGTTACCTTTTCATTTTCTTGATGGTTTCTTTTGAGGTACACGGCTTTCTAGTTTGATCCCATTTGTGTATTTTTTTCCATTGTTTCTCTTGGCTGAGTAGATATATCAGCAAAATATTGCTGCAAGAAATGTCTGAGATTTTACTGTCTATGTTTTCTTCTAGGACTTTTATGGTTTTGCAACTTATGTTTAATTATGTATGGCATAAGTTGGTGGTCTAGTTTCTTTTTTTTTTTCATGTATCTTTCCAATTTTTCCAACACCATTTTTTGTGATTAATTTTTCTATCTGTATTTATTTTAGTATAATTACAATAGCATTTAGTGATGACACATTATATAAATATAGTCATGTTTATTTTTTTGTTTTATTGAGAGAAATTTTATTTTATTTTTATGTTTTTTAAGAGACTTTCTTTATCCCATTGTATGTTCTTATCTTCTTTGTCAAATATTAATTGACTATAAAGGCATGATTTTTTTTCTGGGCTCGCTATTCTGTTCCATTGATCTGTATACCTGTTCTTCTTATGCCAGTACCATACTGTTTTGATTGCAGTGGCCTTGTAGTATAATTTGATATCAGGTAGTGTGATACATACAACTTTGCTCTTCTTTCTCAAGATTGCTGAGGCTATTTGGGATTTTTTGTGGTTTCATATACATTTTTGGAATATTTGTTCTAGATCTGTGAGATAGGCCATTGGTATTTTAACAGAAATTTTATTGAATCTATAGATTGCTTTGGTTAGTATGGACATTTTATTGATGCTAATTTTTCCTATCCTTGAGGACAGTATATGTTTCCACTTATTCATATGTTCCTCAACTTCTTTCTTCAGGCATCTGTTGGGGGATTGATATACCATATATAAGGAAATTACACACCAAGAAAAAATGAACAATTCAATTTAAAAATAGGCAAAGATTCTGAAAAAAACATTTCTTTGAAGTGGACATACAGATGGTCAATAGACATATGACAAGATGCTCAATGTCACAAATCATCAGACAGATGTGAATTAAAACCACAATATGATATCAGCTTAAGCCTATCAGAATGACTATCATTAATATACAAACAAACAAGAAGTGCTGGCAAGGATGCGAAGAAAAGGGAGCCCTTGTACACTGTCGGTGGGAATGTAGGTTGGTGCAGCCACTGTAAAAAACAGTATGGAGCTTCCTCAAAATATTAAAAACAGAACTACCTTTTGACCCAGTGATCTCACTTCTGTGAACATCTCTGAAGAAACCCAAAACACTAATTTGAAAGAATATATGCACTCTTATGTTTATTGCAGCATTATTTACAATAGACAAGACTTACAAATAACCCAAATGCCATCAGTAAATGAGTGGATCAAAAAACTATGGTACATGTACACAGTGGAATTCTATGCAGCAGAAAGAAAGAAGGAGCTCCTACCCTTTGCAACAGCATGGACAGAACTGGAAAGCATTATGCTAAGGGAAATAAGCCAGGTAGTGAAAGACAAACACCACATGATCTCACCTTTAACAGGAACCTAAACAACAAAACAATCAAGCAAAATATAACCAAAGACAATGAAATAGAGAACAGGCTGACAGTGTCCAGAAGAGAGAGGGGAGGGAATTTCAGGGGGAGAGGGGAAGGATTTACAGGAACAAGTATAAGACTCATGGACAAAAACTAGGGCGGTGGCAATGGAGGGAGTAGAGAGGGCTGAGTGGGCGGGCTGGGGTGGGCTGAGGTGGGAGTAAAAGATAGAAAACTGTACTTGAACAACAATTAAAATAAAAAAAAAAAAAAGAACTGGTATATATACCCAATGGAATACTGCTCCACCATAAGAAAAAGAAAGGTATCTTACTTTTTGAGACAGCGTGATGGACCAGATGATTATTATGTAATGGAAAATAAACCAGTCAGAGGAAAACAAGTACCCTATGATCTCACTTCTACGTGGAATAGAGTGAACAAAACAATTTAACAAGAAAAATAGAAACAGAAGCATAGTTACACAGAACAGACTGGCAGCTCTCAGAGGGAAAGGGTTTGAGGGGCTGGATGGGGGAGGTGGAAGAGGGCGAAGGAGGGCTAAGAGGGAACAAAAAGAGACTTGACTTTGGGGAACGGGCATACAATGCAGACCTCAGACGACGTCTTGTTCAGTTGCACACTTGAAACCTATATGATTTTGTAACCAGTCTTGCCCCAAATTAACTCAATGAAAAAAATTCAGAATTTCTACCTATAAAGCCTTTTAGCTAATAA
Source organism: Carollia perspicillata (assembly GCA_004027735.1). Taxonomy (NCBI): domain Eukaryota; kingdom Metazoa; phylum Chordata; class Mammalia; order Chiroptera; family Phyllostomidae; genus Carollia; species Carollia perspicillata. Next base: position 9,374 of record PVKM010002290.1, on the reverse strand, counting down.
AGTTCATGAAATCATGTAAGTGGAAGGAGCTCTACTTAACACAATCTAGATTAACACATGTTTCATGGGAAGATCTTTAAAAAATTGTCATATGCATGATCTACTTTTAGGCCATGTCTTGGTCCTGCTAAAATCAATGGAATAATTGAAAAGCTGAACTGAGAAACAGACTCTCTAGAGAAGCTGAGAGAGTGCAACATAAATAAAACATCAGCCTGTTCAAGGTAGGCTGTTCCAGTTTGCTGATACATGAGACTGTCTTGCAAGACATCGCATTCAATTACTGAAGTAGTTTCAATGGAGTCATCCATAAGTCAATGTCCATGTCTAATGGGGAGAAAATACGCTATGCAAGGGCTGCCAGTCCACCCAGTTATGGCAGATCATCTTAATGACAATGCTCTATGTCAGACTCAAGTCCAGTGCCGTAAACATGTTATGAGATCAACCACAAAAGCACAGGAAATCAAATGCTGATTCAGGGGATGCAAGGGAAACAGAAAAATGAGATTGCTCTTTCCTCCTTGAATCAAGCATTTACAAAAAAATCCAGGTGGTGAAAATATAAGCAAAATCCGAGAAAAATAAGGTTTTGTGATAAAAGCATGACATGGCAGCCCTGAGAGGTATGGCTTAGTTGGTTATACATCATCCCACAAAGCAAAAAGTCGCTGGTTTGATTCCCAGTCAGGACATGTGCCTGGGTTGCAGTTTCCATTCCTGGTCAGGGTATGCACGAGTGGTAACCAATCAGTGTTTCTCTATTGCATGGATGTTTCTCTCTCTCTCTTTTTCCCACCTTCCCCCTCTCTCTAAAAATAAATAAATAAAATATTAAAAAATAAAAAGAATGCTATGCCAGATATGATTTATTTAGTTTGGTAAAACCTAAGGAGCTATATGAGAAAATACAGATCCTTAGAATTTTTAATATATTTATAGAATTTTATTTGATCATATTTGATTTTCAGTGCCAACTATTGAAAGATAATCTGTCATTTGTTTCAATACTTAAAAATTACTGTTCTCATTGTCTTTTAAGTGATAAAAGTAAATACTTTGATCTGAGATTAAATTACAGAGACAAAACACTGGTGTTTTATGTATGCACCTACAGATTTGAGAAAACAACAAATAAGAAAACATCTTAATTTGTTTGTTGTAAAGGTGGTCATCATCACTATGATATAATGCTTAACAAAAAGCTGGCCTTTAATCACAGGTATGTATTTTTATGGGTGCATCAGCATCCAAGGATAAGAGCAAGGATAACCTCATTATTTGGGTTGCACCCCACCTAGCACCTGGATACAGGGTCCTATGGCAGAAAATGCTCAGCAAATGTTAAGAGATAAAAACATGAATGATAACAGAAAGTGGGCTACATACCATTTCATCATGATTCAAAAAAACAATTAAAAGTCTTTGTATTATTGTACAAAGTGAATTAGCAGAATTTGAAAAACAAACCAGGAACTCGAATTTTCCTCCTGAAATTACACTTCTAGTGGTAAGAAAATACAGAGAATGAAAAATATCTGGGGAAGGGAAAAGGAGGCTGGTGATTTACCTGTGCTTTGGAAGAGCAGTTTAAAAACTAAGTTCTCCCCCTCTTCTTTTAAAAGGAAGCATGGAAAGAAAACTATGTCCATGCCCATCTTGTTTGGATTAGGTAAAACATATGGATACTTCCTCCATTGTTGACTGTGGTTACTGAGTTTTGAATCTAAAATTTAAGTAGAATAAAGTTAATAGAGTTTCTAAACTATACTTATAACCATCTTAGTGTGAAAAGGCTGCTTTAACAGAACATCATCACCTGGAGGCTGACAACAGTCATTTATTGCTCACAATAGGAAGGTTGGGAAGTCCAAGATCAAGGTTTCAACCAGTTCTGTTCCTGGTAGAAACCCTCTGTCAGGCCTGCATACTGCTGCCTTGTCTCTGTCTTCACATGGCAGAAAGAGAGAGAGAGAGAGAGAGAGAGGATTTTCCCTTCATCTTCTTGTAAAGCCACTAATCCTATCAAACGGCCCAATCTTAAAACCTCATCTAATCTTAATTACTAACCAATGGCTCCACCTCCAAATACAAATATTGTACAGCCATATTGGCACTTAGGTCTGCAATATGTGTAATTTTAAGGGAATCCATTCAGTCTATAGCAATAATCTCTCATGCCCTGACTATAGACCCCAACTCCCATTCTTTGTATAAATGGAGTCATTACCACCATATGATTTGCTTGAATATATTCTGCTATAGCCCAACCTTAGTACAATTTAAGCTGCAAAATTACACCCCAATTCTATTAACAGCATCTTTTGTAGACAAGACTGTACTTATTCAGTATCTATGGTAAAAGCTATGTCTAGATTCCTATGTGGGTTCTGCCTTTCCAGCTTTAGCCAGTGAGTCTACATTTTCGTCTCTCTCTGCCTCTAATATTATAATTCATCCAACTGTTCTAGACAGCAGACTTTAGGTTCCTGATGATTTTCTTTATCTCATACTGCTCTTCTATCTGCAATGTCGTCTTCCCCTGGATGCAGACACTTCCCAGCAGGCTGCCCTGGTTCTGGAACTGTCGTGTTCCTCCTAGATCGCAACCATCCCTTGTCTTGATCCCCTTCACTGTGAAGTATGTTCTGTGTTTTAACTTATCATTCGCTTCACATTCTTGATGTGGAAACTCTATATTATTAATAGATCACAACTCATAATAATCAGTCATAACTCATAAGAGTAAATTATAGGTCATATTATAGGTCTATAGGTCACAACTCATAAGAGTAAATATTGGTTCCCACTTTGTCGAAGCATCAAGATTCCAGAGGCACAATTATTATGAGTCAGAAAAAGGTTGAATTGAACTTATTGACTCAGAGGAACATAGTTAGGTTGAAATCTTCGTATAAAGCCAAACATTGATTCTTATGATCATTAATCATGTAATAATTACTACAACTTCTTATCCCTAATGCCTATTCTTTCCTGAATATATAAGGTCTGTCCAGAAGGTATCCAGGCATGTAATATGAAAAGTAGAAATATTTAATGAAGAAGATACAAGATACAAGAAGCATTGTACACAGGACATAGGTGTTTCAGTTCCCTTTAAAGTAGGCATTTTGGGACCTCATACAGTTCTCCCAATCACCATCAATTGCCCTGTTGTATTTTCCTAAATCTCATGGAGGGTCTGAAATTGCTCTCCTTTCAAAGACGATTTCAATTTTGGAAAAAGCCAGAAGTTGCAGGATGCCAAATCTTCCTGCAACTTCTGGTAGGGGGGCTGAGTCACCTGGGTGATTTGATGTTTTACTAAAAAGCTCTGCACAAAACATGATGCATGAGTGGACACATTGTTGTGATGAAACTGCCAATCACCAAGTGCCCACAGCCGCAGCCTTCTGAGTTATCTAAATAGTTTCCACGGAGAAACATTCAAGCTTAACACAAAATTTGATGTAGATTCATTGTTTTACTTCCTCAGTTATTTTGAATGCAATAGCCACATAGTACAAAGGCTCACTCAATGGCATCCACCATCCCCACTGACAAGTACAGTGAAGTCATCATTGTTCATGTGTATGCATTCCAGCCCACTCTCCTTGGCTGCCGGTTACATAGATATTGAGCAAACCATTCTTGTTATATTAGCAATGGCTGAACTTTTCCTGGACAGACTTTGTATATCTGCATTAGAGCACACTCTAGACTATGTTGTCCATTTGATACCTTAATTAAATGCATTGTTAGTTCTCTTTAATGACTTCAGTTAGGCCTTCATAAATAAGCATTTCTTTATAGAGATAGTGTGTAGATATTTATTTAACATAGAGCTGATTTGAAAGGGCATTTGTTCTGTGACACATATCTTGGTGATGATTTTGCCACTAATAACCTGCTTCTCTCAGGAATAAACCTGTACTTTGAACCATGATGATCCTTAAATCAAGGTAGCAAAACCTGTGGTGAAAATGACATTCATAGTTGAAAATATTGATTAATGTATGCTAGAGCTTGGCTTCAGATGTTATTACATTTCACATGTATAAAATAAGAAAATGAGTTTCCATCAGAAAAACCTATTATTTGAAATGAATTGGACTTGTGGAATTAAAAGAAGATAGTCAATATACCTTGTTTCTACACTGTGAAATTCAATCCTCAGTTGCCTTTATAAAAAGAAACTGAGAGAGAATTTTTTCAGATACTATCAGGCTCTATAAATAACACATTTTTGAAGATAACACTGAGAAGTATGCAATGTTATGATTATTTCTATGTTATATATATACATATATATAGTGAATTTCAGTTATTTCATATAAATATTGCTGTCTTCCACAAACCTGGTTTTTTATTAGTTTTTGTTTGTTTCCTTGTTTTTTCTTTTATTTGTTTGTTTTTTGACTAGGCATGAACTAAACACCTAGCTGTTAGGGACCAAGACCTCTGCCCTGAGGCATCACAGATTATGTATGCACTGTCAGCTCACGGGATGACATTCCTATGAGGAAACTTAAATAAATCATTTACCAAGGATAAACCCTTTTACCAGGGATAATTTAAATGTTTCAGGATGCAAAGTCAACTAGCAACTATATTTAAGGTTATGTGTATAATTAAATTATGATTTATTAAATTATAATCAATAGAAAATGTATTATTCAAAAAGTCTCCTAAATTTTTGCAATTTAATATTATCTATCACTATATATATTGTATTTACTATATATTATATATATATTATATTATATATATAATAGAAACAAAATCCCTTGTAAGGCAGCTATTATGTGTTCCACTTAGAAGGGTTAATGCATTAATTTTAAGATATTTTTCCATCTTTAGATGAATATTTTAGAAAAAGATATACATGGACATTATTGTGAAAATAGAAATGGGTATCAATAGAAAGAACTATATTTCTTATGCTGATCCAAAGTTCTAAACTTACTGTTCATCCATTTTTGTCTAGTTTATGGTCAAGAAGGAACAAAAGTAATTTCTTTTTAAGTTTTCAGACTTCTAGGGGCATATATCATTTTGTTTTGGGTAATTGTAATACATTTAATTAGCAATTTAAAATGGAGAAGAAAGTGAGAAATAATTTAAATTTATTTTAGAATCCTTGTTAAGAACAAGAGTTTTACATATTTTATTTAATTTTCAGAGAAACCAATAAATCAGCCATAATACAATTTTCTTTTTAGATGTAAGTAAGCTTTGCTCTAAAAAGGAGACTAACATGCTAGAGGCCACATAGTTTAAACAATGAAAAAAGAGACTCGAAGCATATTATTTGGGACTCCAAAGCCCATTCTTTGCCTTGTTAGAGCAGCAACCAGCTACAGTTCTTGCATTGCCATCGTTTCAAAAGATTAGTCCAGATGTATATGTTTGGGTATGTGTCATCTTGCAAGGACTCAGAACTACTTCTTAGAATAAAGGAGTAGAGAAGGAATATACATTTGCAACCATTTTTCAAACAGAGCTTTTCCACCTGCTGGTAGAATATGTTCTCACCAGATCACTCTGTGGCGATCGTAAGCCTCATCATCCAGAATGTTTTGAGGCTGAACTGGGAGGCGCTGAAGCCCCCCAGCTCTGCTGCCAAACTGCCCTAGCACTCCAGCCAAGGTGATAGTGCAGAACAGAATGATGTGGAAGCACTGAGTTGGCAGAGGCTGCCTTTTGTCTCTTTTTCCCACCAAACACAAGGAATTTGTACTTATTGATACACATTTTTGTGCTTTTAAGATATTCAATAAGATATGACCAAATACTAGAATATGGTCATAGTATTCTAGAATACTAGAATAAATTTAATGTATATACAATGAGTGATACAAAAATGATCCATTCTGCTTCACAGAGTATAAGTTATTGTTTCTGGGAGCAAAGAGGAGAGAAAATGCCCCCTTTCTTTTATCACTATTCCCAAGAAAGATCGAACTTTCAGAGGAATTTCTGTCAGACATTACAGTCTGCTCCTAAGCATCCAATTTCAAGGTCACACCCAGTCTAAGCCTCTTGTGCCCGAGCTCCTTGATTTGTTGTTAAACAGACTCACAGAAGCTTTAGAGAGCCTGACCCAACAGAGCTTCCTTTCTTTTCTCAGACTAAAGATACCAGAGTTGAGAATATACCAGAATGACTTGGAGAAACAAATGAGCGTGATTTTGTGCAAGCCCTAAACCCTCTCAGCATCAGTTTACGTCCCTGTCAAATGAGCACTGACATGTCCTTCGAGAGTTTCTTGTGAGACTGAAATATGAAAATTTATTATAGCATTGAACCTAGGGGTTGATACAGAGTATTTCTGTCTTCTAACGTAATTTTCTACCAACCAATTTATGCCTGCATTTCATTAAAGTATACTGGCTATTTTAGGTTCCCAATTCAGATATTAAATATTTCAATGGTGCATAGTTGTAATTGATGTTTTATATCTTATGTTATAATGTTCAAAAACCATATAATTTATAGTTACGACACTTATTAGATGGCTAAAAATGGTCAGCTTATGTAATAAGAGTTGTCCAGAAAATTGTTATTTCACTTCTGTACAATATAAATGGGTAAAGAGGTTGATAATTTAATGACACCTATGAATTATCATTTATAACTTTTCTTATGGGAAAATGGAGTACAGTACACTTGCAGTCATATATTTATATTGTATTTGTAAGTTATCAAATACTGATGATTTTCATTTAAGTTGTTGATATGAGGCTATAGTCTCCCTGATTTATCTGTAACTAAAATCCATTTCAGAAAGTTTTGTCTAAGGCCATACCACCCTAAAAGTGCCCAATCTCATCAGAAGGTTCTTATCCCATGGTCAATATGAATTATGCGTATAATATCTTAGCCAATGAAAGATGATCAATTCCCACACATAATGTGCATATTGGTTTCTGTGCTTGTTGCCATACTGTGTTCATTGTATAAATTTTAAGAATCATAATTTTAGTATTTTTAACAAAATTGTAACAATTTCTAGTTTTCACTTTTATCAATATATATCCTTATATTAATTAAATGTGTTTTTATTATCATTTATTTTTGAATGAATTTTTACAAACTTCTAGGCTATCACTTATTTTCATTTCACATTGCTATTTGCAGTTTCTTGTAATATATGCTTGGATTATAGTTTCTTTCATTCTCCCAGCTATTCCTATCAAAATAACTTATTGGGAGAAACAGCCTCCATGGGAAAATTGAAATTTAATCATTTCTCTATGGTACATAGGTAATTCTATTCATTAAAGTCTATGTATATCAATGACAGTCATTTTTTATCTGTGAGTGAAACATGAAAAAAAAATAAAAATGATATAATGTGTGAACGAGAAGGTAGAGAGCATGTTTTACTGTAATATCTTGATGTGCAGGACAAAGAGTGGTTGGACACAGACAAGTATTACAAGTCAGCATTATTAAAATCAAGTATAAATGTACTATTGTCTTCAATGTATGGGATAAGTGGTATTCAGATGAATGATGCCTTTATGTGTGAAATAAATATTCTTGCTATATTGATTGTGTATTTGTACCCGTACATTGAACATTTTTTAAATTAACCTTCTCTGTGTGTGTGTGTGTGTATGTATACACACATATTCTTTACAGAGGTTTCCATTGGTTTTTACTTCATAATCTACTTGAGACTCTGTTATTAGATTCTAAAGCAAATATGTTAATTTGGAATTTTGAATGAAATGATTTTTTAAAATTATGAACTGCTCCACTTAATCTCCAGTAGTATATATTGTTTTGCAGTCTAGGTATCTGATATTACTATAGTAACTCCTGCATTCTTGGTTATTATTTGCCTGGTACATATTTTTCCATCTTTTCATTGTATTCTATCTATACCTGTATATTTTTAAATGAGTATCTTGGACTGGCACATAGTTTGGTCTGTTTTAAAAGACACTTTTTCACTATGACAGTATCTGTGTTTTCATTAGACCTGCGCTCTTCAGTGTGGTGGAGACCAGCTACATGCGGCTGTTGAGTGTGGAAATGTGGCCGAATTTGTTACCTGAGATACATGCCACATATCAGTAATGTAGACTAGAATGGAAACTACTTCACTACTGAGTTGTACACTGATTATATGTTGAAATAATATTTTACAATTTTTGTTTAAATATGACATTAACATTAAATTAACATTTTTTACATTTCCCAATGTGGATAACAAGACATATGCAAACTATATTAGGGGTTCCAATTATATTTACACTAAACAGTTGGGTTTAGGCCACTTACATTCAGGCCAATGGTTTCAAATCTACCATCTTGGTTTTGTTTTTTATTTTGGTACACCTCTTTGTTTTCTTTTTTCTTTAAAATTCAATGTTGTTGTGATCCAACTCTCTGTCTACTATTGGCTTATTAGCAAGAACTTTGCTACTGGCTGCTCTTGGCTTTATAAAATATTATTGTTTTAACTTATAAGAATTTATCTTAAAACAATGTTATACTTTATGCACGGTTAGAGACCTTTGAACAGTGGACTTCCATATCCTCCTCTTATCCTTTGTGCTCTTTTTGACTTCATTTTTCCTTAACATATGTTATAAAACCCACAATAAAAAATCCATTATCTTTTAAACTATTAAAAACAAAGAACACTATATCTTATTTAGGCCCACATATTCATCATGTAGGGCATTCATAGCTTTTCTTATCTTTCATTTTTCTCTTTATGTTCAAATATTTCTTGATATCCTGTGCATAATCATAATACGTACATAGATGTTTTAAGATGTTATGTCTACTTCAAGTTCTCTGTAATTGCTATAGTATATTTTTTCTATTTATCTTTTATGTTTTCCTGATTTTTTACTTGTCAATTATTTTCGTTGGATGCTACACATCTTGTATTTTGTGTCACGAGTGCTATATTCAAGAGTACATAACGTTGTTCTTGCACACATGTGAACTGGTTGCAATCAGCTTGATCTTTTAGGGCTTTGCTTTAAGCACTTTTAGAAGGTCTAGAGTGCTGGTTAGAGCTGATCTAACCCCGGTGCTAGGGCATGACACTTTGGGGGTCTCTACTCAATGCTTTGTCTTTGCAAGGTTTCTTGATTTTGGCTGGTGGGCTCTAGTCTAGGAGCTCTGAGGATAGTTTGAACTACTGTTTACTGGCAGTTCTCTTCTGGGTTTTGGGGAATTTCAAGCTCTAGTTTCATGCAAGGGATAATTCCCTCAGAGTCAAACAGACTCCTCTGCAGATCTCTGGAGCTCGTCTGCTGTTTAGCTGTCTCACTTCTGATACTGTGGGTGGAATATTGTAGCTTTTAGTCTTTATCAAAAATATCATCTTTGCCTCTCCAGTTCAGAGA